>JAHZNP010000183.1:72500-108656 GCA_020615345.1 Triops cancriformis | reverse complement strand
GTACGCTTGAAAAACACAAACAATAACACCAAACACCCATGAAAACTGGAGGCTCCTCCGACTGTCCAAAACAAGATACCGCGGATACAATTTGGACTTGGGTGTAGTGCGATTTGTCCGTGTGTTTTGCCATAAGAAAACTAATAGGTAGCCTTTTTTAAAAATACATAATAGACTTGAAATATCTAAACGAAACTTACCAGTTATACTCCCTTTCCATATAGGAATCATCCTAGCCCAAGTTAGTGCAAGGAAACTCACGATTTTGTAAAAATGATTATTCACAACAAGAAAAGGCAATGCAAATGGCTGAGTCCAAATCGTAGTAAATCATCCCTTTGGAGTTTAAAATCTCGTGCAAAAAATGGACAGCGATTTTAGAACAAACCTTTGGAGGAGTTATTCTCCAACTTGTCAGCTACATAAAAGTAATTTTTATTTTACTTTTAGATACACATTATGAGTGCTACAATGAACTGATCAGGACCCGTTTCTTACAAAAAGTGCCAAAAATTCAGTTTTTATTTATTTTCTCTAAAACGGTTCAATATTTTTCGACGAAAATTTCCTCATGAAAGCTTCGTCGTATTCACTAAGTGTACAATTTTTTTCAGATCCAAACCTGTCGTAGTTCATTAGTAATGATTTTTGTACGGTCTGTCCCACGTATAAACTGTCCCATCCCTCCTCTATTGTAGGCATCAGCAAAGCAAGCGGACATGCGCGACTGTAAAACGGGTTCCCGGCCTTTAGTTTCCATGCGCAGATCGACAAGACAGCAGTCATAGCTCCAACTCTGTTCCACAGTCAACAGCGATCTTGTACATATTCAAGATATATAGTCCTCACTCTTGTATCCCTTCGACAACAGCAACAACAAAAAAGAAGTGAGGTGAGCCTAATGCGAATCCAAGTGTCAGCCTCTTGATCATCATTTCATCATGGCTACGACCACCGAATTCACGCGAGGGAAAACTATTTTAGCATTGGCTGTAGTGGTGGGTTGTTTTGCCATTCTCTGGCCCAAGATTTTCTACCCCAGTATTGAGGGTCTGGCTGGGTCTAATTCTGGTCCAGCACCCAAGGATGAACGAGGTAACCAACAACACACATCACTATACTCTTCACTCTCTATAACCCGCAATTTCTATGACCTTAAAAGCTGAAAAACTTGATTCACCTAGCATTAAGTATATAAAAAGTACTCTTCTCTCATCTTTTCTTCTTTGTCACGTCTCTCTCCATTCTCTCATCCGAACTTCATCCTGCGTCCCCGTAAACAAAAAATCTGCAGTAATAAAAAAGAATCCGAAAAAAGACGTTTGCTGCGGAGTAGTTTTTGATGAAAGTGACGTCAGCCAGCAAATTTTAGCCCAAGTGTGTAGCTCAGTGCTCTCGTCCTACCACAAGGATGCCGGCTCTCCTGATCCCGATCACGAGAAAACCACATACTCCCGGTCTGCTTTAGCTTTAGAACACGGCGGGAAGTTGCCGGATAAAATAGCTACGCAATGTCGCCAGCAAGTGCAACAAAAATGCGCTTTAGATATTACTTGGCTGTTAGCCCAACTTTCAAAACCCTTGAGCAAATCTCCCGTACCTGCCGGGAAACAACAACGGCCCTCGCCTGAAGTACTTTTGGCCCAAAATCTCACGCTTTGTCTGCAGCAGCAGTTCAACGTCGACCCAGCATTACTGAGCCAGTCTCTCCGAACCCAACATGCTGTACATCCCCTCTTTACGCCACGTAAGGGCAACATCTCTCGCACTCTTTCTCACCCCTACCCCGTCCTTCCTAATGCTGTCGATCGATAACACAAAAAATCTTGCGTGGCTGTCCCCCAATCCCTCTAATTCCATTTTTTTTCGAAGAAACTAATCTAGTTAACCTTACAAGTATGGAGTATTTAACACTAAATTGATTAAAAAACCTTGTATTGAGAAGCTTACGGTTATAATTGTAATCAACCTTGTTCTTTGTCCGCTTAGGACATATGCGACCTGAACGACCTACGTATTTACATCCCGAGATGATGCACCCAGCATTACGAGAAAAGGGGCGTGCCATTCCCCCTATGCGCACAATTGATCGACAAGCGAAGGTAAAATGTCTCGTAGAGGAAAGTTGACGTTAGCGGCGACACTTGTCCCGTAACCCATGCTTGATGTGACCCGCTTCCACCCCCGAGTCATATTTGCGACACTTTTGACGAGGAAACGAGGCTTTTGACAGAATATAGGGCAGAAAGGCAGAAGAAAGGCATCAACCGAGTTTGAAATTAGATTTCCTGCACATCCTACACCTAGTGCCCTCCTTTCAATGCCACCTATAAATAGAATGTCGTTCTCTCTTCGTACTTCGTCGGCTGAGGATTTTGCAGCTCTAAATCTGAACTAACAAAGCTAACATACGCAACCAACGCTGAGAAAAGTTGAAAGCTGTGTTTATCTTCGGCAAAATCCCATAAGCCTTGACTTATTAGTGTCTAAAACCCGCGAAACAGCTACTTGAAACAATAATGAAAGTGATCATATTAAGCAGGCTGCGCAGTAGTAGCCTCCTGCAGTGAGCCCCTTAATTAGCGAATAATTATATCAATAATGGAACTACAGCGCATCGAATTTATGTCACGTTCCACTAATTGCCATCACTCTAGTTTTAATCAGTAAGTGGTGTAATATTTTTGTAAGCGAGTTGGCGGGTTTTGTACTTTTTTACGAAAATGGCAAATTTTATTATTTCCTCAGAAGAGAAGATTTTATTTTAAACAAAATTATAAAATGAGTATGAGTTGAGTTCTTAGCTAACTTGAATGACTTGAAATAACTTTGGTTCGTTGTTTTGTATATTGTACATAAGCGTTTGATGGTTTGCACGTAGGAATTATTGGGTATCACATTAAATACAAATTAGTACAGAAGAGTAACGGGAGAACTTGGACGCATGACAGCTTGGACCAAATGATAGCTGATAAACTACAGATACCTAAGAGCTGTAAATAAACAAAAACCTTGTAAAAAGTCCAAACTACGTTCTAAGAAAAAAAGAACAACTAAAAACAGAGTAGGGATAACCTAAGAAAATAAAGTAAAATCCTCTTACTAATTGGTTAAAAGTTTAACCCTCCTAATTGTATTCTGAGGTCACAGTCCCTTTAAACGTAACATGGGACTTCAATTATTGGAAGTTATATTGTACTTCTACTTGTATACTGTCTGTCCGATCACAAGCCTATTTATTTAAGCGGACTCAAAACTCGTAAGACAAATCTGATTTTGCCACTTTTTTTCCCCGAAAACAGACGTAGGTGTTTAGCTACTTTCCTTTTAAAGAAGCGGCTCTATCGTTTCTATTGCTAATCTTACGGCAAGTGCCAAATAAAAATATATAAAAAATGTATCCAAATTTCATGATTCTCTTTCGTTTCCTTCAAGCACACGTTAATCATCTCCTAGTTAGGACACCTCTTGATAGAAACACATACCCTTAGTCGCGAACAACGAAAAACCGTTGCTAGTTCAAATTGTCCAGTATCCTTCCCTACATTAGTACAGGGCGATTTCTTTCACATCAACTTACATTCGGTTCCAATTCGAATAGCAGGGAAATTTCATAATGATTGACATCCTTATGCGAACAGCTAATGTTTCATAAAGTTAACGTTATTCTTAAATAATTCCTAGCCTGGTCCAGTACCCGGTATGCGGCCGCCAATGGGTGGAGGCGGCCACGTTGTAACGCCAGGCAAGGCGGTTGGTGGAGGTGGGGGTTATGGTGGCACTATGGGCATTATCATGCCGATCTATACCATTGGCATTATCGTTTTCTTCGTGTACACCATCTCCAAAGTAATGTTCCGCAGTAAAGAACCCGCTCCTGTGGATAACTTCACCTCTGGTTTGCAAGCCTTCAAAGATTTCCCTCTAGCAGACCCTGCACTACAGCGCCAATTTTTGTACCCTGAAACCCGCTCCTCCCCACCACCAGCGCCTAAACCCGAAACAGTTCCAGGTACACCTTCGAGACACGTGTAACTTCATTACTATTGTCACTTCAAATTTGTTCCTTTGTAGAAGAGCAACCTCGCGAGAAAAGCTTGACCCCAGAACCAGTAATTGATCTAACAGCAATTCCTCAAGTTCAACAATGCACTCGCGCCGCTCCAACAACGGCTCCGCGAGAAGCCACGCCTCCACGAGAAGCCACGTCTCTACGAGAAGCCATGCCTCTAGGAGAAGCCACGCCTCCAGTGGTACCAGCGGTTGCTGATAGTTCTGTTCCGCCTCAAGGTAAGATTCGGTGGTACCTTCCTGGGAGCTCGGCATGATTTATTGCAGTTGTTTTGAATCCTTAGTAATTAGAACATTAATTGCAGGCATCGGTAGTCACACTGCAACTAATCAGCAAGACCCAGAGTTGCGACTGCATTTGGATATCCAAGCACAAAGTAGATCCCTTTTATATTCATGTTTTGTTCACTAACATTCGTACGAACTAACATTCAGCGACTTTCAGTGTTCCACCACGATTACGCCTTTATTGATCGTTTTTTAAAATATTATCAGGCTAATGAAACTTTGCAAAAATAATTAACAGAAGATTTGGAAATGGACCAATTGCGACGTCGGTTGGAAGAAACCGAGAAAGCCATGGCGAGAATTATGGCTTACATGGGAACAGTAAGCGATAAATTGGCCCCTACAGTAGTGGCCGAAGTGATGGCTCATGCCGAAAAAGTCCGACAAGGAAAGGTAAATTCCGGAAGAAATAATGAGTTATGTTATGTGTTAAGATACGCAAAAGGTACTAGAGCAACAAAACAGTTTAATATCACGGCAATCTTCTACATTAATCCCTCCATTTACGCTGCATTCTTTTATAGATACACTTTTACGTGGTTGAAAAATAGTAATAATTTGAACAATGAACTCTACAACTGATGATACTATAATGCAATATTACATATTAGAGGCAAAAGCATAATGTAGTCATGTCGAATACGATGCGTCTATGTTATAAGGTTTCCAATATTTTGTAAATGTTTAGATAAACCGACTTCCTATAATCAGTTATCTCTTATATAGACAGATTTTGAAACAAATAAGTAAATAACCATGAGAAGAGTAAACTGTCTAAGGTCATGAGACACATCCCTATCTTATACATGCAAAACATAGTTCCTTTCACGAGTTTCTAATTCACGCGCTGTTTCCAGAATTGATTCGACAGAGTAAACGGAGGGATTAATGAATTTCAAAATTCGTTTGTTTACTTTGTTGCTACCTTCGTAAGACGCTAAGACCTCAAGGAAAATGAAACTTCTTAGTGCATTTAAACTAGTAATAGATACCGCTCAGAATATTTATAAGAATTAATTACAATGTTTCTGTGGGATTTGCTTTAGAAATCCAACTTCCCAATGTCTCTGATATCGAAATCCATTGTTGCTTTGACTGATATTCAGTTTAGTAATTCCTGTACACGATTGGTACTTTTTACGGTAAAAGAACAAAGAAATATACGCCATTCCCATGCCACGCAACTCGGAAGTAAAGCAGCAATGAATTTGGTGCCTGAAACAAACAACGGAAGCGAGTGCGTGTGTATTATGCTCAAATGGCCAAGTGGCTGAGGTATAAGCTTTCGAAACACAGTTATAGCTTCAAGCTCGAAAAATTCGTTCAGAGACATTTCATTCACAATCTACCCTGAAATAAATTCTGAAAAATGCTAATAAGTCGGTTCGACGAAGTGCATAAAATACGTTTAGATGACCCTGTACTTAGAGTAGTTGCTTACAAACAGTTACGCGCAATATAACATTCCCATTTCATCGTATTTTTCTTTGTAGGAAGCCCTTCTGTCTGGTCAAGCGTCGTTGGAGACTGAAAACGAGGTAATGGATCAGACCAAAGCGTTCATGACTTTGCTCCAAGAAGCAGGAGTTGACGCAGATTTGTCGTTATCTTCTGAAATCATGCCAGAAATTCCCTCCTCTGTTGCTAATAATAGCACTCCGACAGAGATCGTCCCGGAAATTATCAACACGTTCTCCCAAAACACGGCTGAATCTCTGTTGCAACAAGTTCTTGCTCCGTCACACAAACTCATTGAGTCAACTGATTTGGAAGCGCAACTTCCAGAGACAGCTGCTTTAGAAAACATTCAAACGCAAGAACAAGCTTCCATCCTAAAAGAAACCGATGACTCCGCGCCTCAAGATGCTGCAGATTTACTTGAATTTGAAGAACAAATTATACCTGAGTCCGCAGAAAAACGAACTGGTTTGCAAGAACTTCGATCCGAAGCAAAGCCTGTCCATGAAGTGGACTCAAAAGATGCACTTGATTTAACAGACATCGAATCCCAAATCTTGTCAGAAACACTCAACCTTGCTCATGTTGTGGAGCCGACGGCGGTCGCGCCCAAACCCGACACTGAAGCCGAACCAACCCAAACCGAAGCGCCCCAAGCCACTCAACCTGCTAGCGTCGCAGTTATGAACATGGAAGTCAGCGTTGCTTTAGAGAACAAGGCTAAAATGTCGCGTTCACCAACTCCTGTCAAGGATCTGCTCCCACGTCACAAACACGACTCGGGCGATTTAGGGATGTCCTCCCCAGAGAGCGCTCACAGCGTTGCCGATTCAGGACCGCAGGACGTGTCCTTGGTCTTCTTAGAGGCCGTGCTACCTGCCGAGTCCCAGCTTTTGGTGTCCGAAGCGGAATGTCGGGCCGAGGCTGTTCCTGTCGAGCAGCTTGATCTGAGCGAGTCTGAATACGAAACAGCGCCAGTAGTTCTGAGCGGCAAAATGACTTTATCTGTGATCGGTATGGAGTTGCCCCCTGCTGGCAGTCATCTAGAAGCGACAGAAATCGAAGAAATGCCTACCGATCACGTAACGGCACCTTGGGTGGAGGAAGACAAGACCGAAAGGGACGCACCCGTGATCGTCGAACAGGAGGACGTGCATGAGACTGGATCGCCCACGCGCGTACATCGCGTCAGGTTCCAGCCAGAACCGGAACAAGTCATCATACCGGCCAACGACGACGAGTACTACTACGGTGAAGACGCTGACGAAACCCAGGATTCTTCAGCCTGTGCCGCCGAAGCAGCGGACAATACGTTGAGCGATTTCGACGCTGAAAATCTGGACGAAGAATTGCTCCTCATGGGAGCGTCTGGCGTGGAGCTCTCCTCCTCGCCCAGCAGCGTACAGGTAGGTTACCGCCCCCCTACCCCTCCTATGCACTCCGAGGATGAGGAAGAAGAAGAAATCGAAGTTGACGCCGAGGCTGCTCAGTTCGTGACGTATGATGAGCTTGAGGAGTTGGGCGAAATTGTCGAACCCGTGAAACCCGACGTTGAAGAACAAGACATACAGCAAACACAAGAGCAAGTACCAGCGGTTCACGAATTTGAAGACCAAGTGCAAGAAATTGAAGAGTTTAAGGAGCAAGTACCCGAAACTGAAGAGGTACCAGAGCAAGTACAAGAAGTCGAAACGGTACTAGATCAAGTACAGCTAGTCGAAACTGAACAGGAGGAACTACTAGAAGAAAAAGAGCAAGAAATTCTAGCATCTACGGCTGACTGCATTGCTGATCCTGAGGTATCCGAAACTCAAGGTCACGAACTTTCGGAGTCAGTTGACACAGCAGCGTTACACCAAACGCAAGAGCCAGTTGAAGCCCCTGAGGAGGAAGAAGACATCCAGCAAAATCAGGAAGTAGAGCTGATTTCTGCAGTGGGTTCTCAAGCCTTATCCGCTCTCGAAGAAATATTTTTTCCGTCAGTATCAGCGGTACCATCAATTCCTGTCAGTGGCCAGAATCAGGAAGCAGTTCCTGAGGTCGTAACACTAGAAGAGCAAATTGACGAACTGGAAATGGCATGCGAAAAAACGGAGGAAATTGCTAGCGGTATTTCTGTCCCAGAAAAAGTTCAGGAAGAAATGCAGAGCGCTATAATCGAATCGCCATTGATTCGATCCGGACCTACAGTAGAGACCGTCGGGGAACAGGAAATAGAAGAACAGCGAACAAAAGAGCACGACATCGTACCAAGCACGGAAGAAATTTCACCAGTAAGCGCAGACGTCCCCGAGGAGCAAATAACTTCCGAAGTGACACTGTCCGTTGAAGCGGAAAAGGAAGCACCTGAGGGAACACAGGAGGAATTGGTTTTGTCATCCGAGGAATCCAAACAAGTCCACGAAAATCAAGAGGTTGAAGCGATTGTTGACCGTAATGTTGAGGAAGATGAACAGGAAACGGAAGAATTGCCTGCAACAAAGGGAAAGATTGTGCCTTTAGAACTGCCTTCTGAATCTAGCCAAGAGACAGTTGTGCTTCCTGTAGAGGAAAAAGCACCATCAGTCGATGAAGAATCGAACTCTGACGTACAGTTGGAAGATTCTCAATTAAATAATCAGGCTGAGATTGCTCCTGCAGAATTATCCGCAGCTGCCGAGCAGTTGGACGTGGAACAAGACAGCATGCCACTGGAATCGGAACCGGAATCCACAACTGCTGAGCAAGGCGAAGAAGTATCAAGCGATTTTGAATTGAAAGAGGTAGGTAAACCTATCGAAAATTTCGATAAAGAATTGAAAACCCGAGACATTCAAGAGCCCGCGGAAGGTCTAGCTGAACAGGGTTTGCAAGATAATTTTGCTTCCGAACCAGAACATGACCAAGATCAGATAGTACCGCCCCTCGCGGAAGAACTTTCTACTACACGGGCTACGATTGGTAGTGTGGACGATTCGTCCGTAGGAGAATCGCCACAAGGTGACACAGAAAATTCTGCTGCTGCCCAACCACAGATAGTTGAAGACATAGTAGTTAACGAGAGAGTTGCTTGCCTTGAATCAGAAGTAGTACCTGAACCAGAAACTAAATCAGCCAACGAAACACAGCAACTGCCTGCAGAACAGTTCGCAGTCAAGACCGCAGTGGTGGCGGAACATCAGGAAGACGCTACGCACATAGACAGCTCAGAAATTACGCTGGATGCTATTCAAAAAATGGAATCCGATTCAACGAAACTACCAGAGGTTGCGATGATTTGCAGTTCGGTAAATCTTGAAGATGAACAATTAGTCACAGAACCTGAAAGCGAAACTGTACTCCCATCGAAAGATCAGGCTAATCTTGTTACGCTGGATAATTCTCCAGTAGCGTTGCAGGAGTTGTCTAACGAGAGCCAAACATTTCAAATAGAATCGTCTTTGACTGAAAAAGTGCCTATCGATGATTCTGCTGAGGAAATCAAAGAACCTCTACCTGCCGACTGTGCGGAGGTTAAAACTATCGAAACAGAACAGGATTCAACAGTAGAATCGGCAAGTTCTGTGCAGTACGAGGCCACGGAATCCGCCATTGACCTTAAGGAGGAAGAAGGTCAGGCTGAAGTATCGCCCGTGGATGCTAATACCGGCGACGTATGTACAACTGCTGACTCTCATACTGTCCAAGTCCAAGAAGCTGAGCTAGAGAAACCAGGAACATTTCCTTTAACATCGAAAATTTCGTCTATTGTACCTGACGTAATCCCTACTTTGCCGCCTTCGGCAGAATCGTCCGAACGCGTCCAGCATGTTCCTGGCTCTGAAGATCACTCTACTACCTTAAGCGAAACAATCGAGCCGGATTATCTAACTACCCATACGGCGTCAGCTTCAATCAGCGAAATTATCGAGACGCCGGAGACCTCTGCTTCCGAATTTACGAGCTTAGAAGAACAGACTGCGATTTCTCATCATACTGAAGTTATCGCTGAACCAGTATCTGAGCCACAAGAAAAAGAAACAACGCCTGAAGTACTAAACGTCGACAAAATTGAAGAACAACCATCACAAAGCGTCAGCTCTTCACAACCCGAGCCAACTAGTCAATTCGAGTCTCCTCAAGAATCTGAAGTCTTGCCCGTTGCTGATCCTACGGTTCAAACTTCGTCCGAAAGCGCTGCAGAAATTCAGTCACTTCAGACAACTGAAACCTCCACTGCAGATTGCAGTGCAACTGATATTCCTGAGCCTGCAATTTCTGTTGAACTTCCTACATGCGCAGAATCCGCGTCTACACCGGAAGTAGAAAACGAGCTTCAAACAGCAGAAGAATCTGCTGGATCGTCACACGTTGCAGTAACTGGAGAAGAGTCTTCTAAGTCACCTGACGCGAAAGATGTCGCAGCACAAGCTGCCGAGCCTGTTCGACAGATCACTGAAGACATCGAGGTTGAAGAAAAAGAAGAAAACGAAAACCCTGAAATTACTGCAGAAATTAGTGAAACACCGGAGCTAGTAGATGTCCGTGATATCCCCGCAAATGAAGTTATCAATACTGATATTCCTGTCTCGCAAGTTAGCGATTCTGCGGAACAGCAGCAAACGCTTCAACAAACTGAAATTACTGCAGCAGAGGTCAGCGACTCCGAAGTTCTAGAAGACGCCACTAGAGAACTCCGTCCCGATGCGTCAAGGGAAGGAGCGACTGAAACCTCCGATTCTATTGTCGTTCAAGTTGTCGAATCGGAAGAATCTCAAGAATCTGACAACTCGGCTACCAAAACATCAAGTACTATCTATAGAGATCTTCCTATTTTACAAGCTAGCGATCCTGTGGAACAGAAGGAAACATCTCAGCCGTCTGAAATTCCTACACCAATAGTCAGGGAGGTCAAGGATTCCGAAGAATCAGTTACAGAACCAACTGACGCACCTACACCGTTAATCTCTGATGCCTCAGATTCTGCTGTGGTACAAGACACCGAACCAGGACAATCGCAAGACATCCCTGTCGATTCGAAGCTACCTGAAGAACGAGAGGACCAAGAATCATCTAGCAACGCCGGACCTCTGCCATCGGTGGCTGATACACGCCTGATTGCTGAAGAAATTCAGAAGCCGGCCAGTATTTCTACTGCAGATATAAAGCCCGATGAGCCTGTCTTTAAAATCGATGAACTTCCGGGTACTGTTCCGGTAGAAATCCCAGAAGATTCTCCTCTGCCATCTTCCCTTGAACAACCCAAACAGCCCACGGCTACCGATTCTCCAGTAGCTACTCCCGATTCTCCAGCAGCGACTCCCGCTTCTTCGGTAGCGACCCCCGGACAAGTCCCAGCCACGCCTAACTTGGATTCCAACGTTCTCAGAGAGCTTGAAGACATCAAGAACACTTTACTAAACATTCAGCAACGCCTGACCGATGCGGGTGACTCGCTGCCTGAACCCGAACCAGAATCAGCACCGTCACCTGATTCCGACAAGCCACAAAGCTGTGATATTGCTCCTCCTCTTCTTCCCCAGCCAGCGGATGCTTTGCCGCCCACTTTATCGACCATTAACTTTTCAAGTACCCAACCGGAACTGAAACCGCAGCCAAAACGAGAACGCAGGTTCTCTGGACCATTTGTCCCAGTTCCCGCTTCGGTGTTAGACGACATCGAGGCTCAAATTATGGACACGGCCGCTATGCTACTGGCACAGGAGCCCAGTACTGTCGAGCCCGTGAGCCACATCCAACATTTCGCGCCCACCCAACTGACATCGCCGCGGTACTCGGAAGAGCGCGACTTGGAGGACGATCCTGGAATTGAAGAAAATTTCGTGGCTCGCAATATTCGTTTCTGTTATGATAAAGATGACGTGGATCAGCTCGCTGCGGCAACTTTTAGCGATAGTGACGTCATAGCGGCAGACCTAGAAAATGTAAGCAGCTTTTACACGCGCATGCCGAACTTTGTATACGCTCGTCTACCGGGTGGGGATTTTTGCGCAACTTCGCATTTAAAAACGTGTGCCCGTCTGCCTTCGCTTCTTCTCTTCATCTGTCCGCCAGATGTGAAAAGAACAACTAACCTTCTTAAGCCAGAAAGCCGTCTTAATATCCGTTTTAGCTTCTTAGACGCCAGCTTGGGCTATAGCTTCCATAACTCGAAACCTGCTAGAAAGCATTTGTGTTTGTCATTTCTGCCGCTACCTAACCGCTTCTCAAACGTCATTCATGGTTTGTTTTCTTGTTGAAATTTTAGGCCATGGGTGAACTTAACACGTTGCCGAGCACAGCTGCGTGCAGCAAAGGATCAAGCCCCGACATGGATGACTACGAAGTCGTAAAATCAGCTTCCTTACCAAAGGTATAGTAATTAAGTACCAACACAACGAAAAAAAAGGAATCTACTCCATTCTTACAAATGAATTACGGCTAAACGTCAGATTCGAAACGTCGCGGGTTTTCTCAGACTTTCTCAACGTTTAATTCTTGTATAAAAACGAGTTTCTCACTTCGCGAAAGAACAGGTTTTTCTGTAGGATTCTTTGATTAATCTCACGCTGGTGTTAAATAAAAAATAAATTCGAATGTTTAATTAATATTTATAATTAAACTTCAAACACAACGTTTTTGTTTGCGTTGCCCCCATGGGGCTGCCAATCCTTAAAATCTAACTCCGTTGGTCGAATGTTAAATTTTTTAATTACTAGGTGAATCTTACTGCAAAATTCTTAAATTGTTGTTCGAGTTATGAATGTGTGAGTCATAATGTTTGAATTACTAAAATGTTTTTACTGCATTACTTTTTTTGCAGAACACGCAACAGGAAGGCTTAGGGAAACTCGTACTAAACCTCGAATTGCCAGAAAATGATCAAGAACCCAAGGTGGCCGAATCTTTGTCGACCAGTGCATCAGGCTCAGCAGAAAGTGTAACCAGCTTCGAGCTTATTAATAGCCCCGCCCTCCAGTCTTCTCCTGAAGACAAAGAAACTTAGAGCTTTCTCTTCGCTGAAAAAAATATGAAAATTCACCCCTGTGCCCAAAGAATGAAAAAAAATTCAAAATTCATACCTGCAAAATTCTCAGCTCGCTATTTAAATTCGTATCATACAATATATCCATCCTAGAGGCCTGCCACTCTGTATTCTTAGTTCTCTCGAAACGCCTCCCACCTTCCTAAGTACTTAAACTCCCATTTATTGTAGAATGCCGGATTTACCAATACCAAAATACATGAATTTAACTTTATACCTTTCTGCTGACTTATCAGCCTTAATAATATCGTGTTTTTTTCCTCTTTTAATTTTCTTCACCACCTTTTTCTTCACAGTCAGCAAGAGCATTGCTCTGGAATGCCCTTGTTATTTGGACCGCGATCATTTATTTCTTTGCAAAATAGCGAAGTAGACTGTTTTTAGGTACATTTTTCTTTTCTTCCACTTTCTGCCGTTTAGCCGGAGGACCAGTAGGCCCATTTGCAAAGAAACTTGCAATGGACCTTTGCGAAGAAGTTGTTTCTTCATCGGGGAAATTGGCAAAGGACAAACCGACCAAATTGATCGAGAACGGCTTAGAAACGTCCAGCATTCGTGACACCGTATTCATGATTGTCTGGATTAACTCATCTTCTTGAGCGCGTGACAAAAGCGACGCAACCTGCGACGCGGAAGCGAAACCCGGTAACAAAGTTTGCTTAGCCAGTCGTGCAGTTGGCCCGCTCGAGCTGCCTTGGCCCGCCGAAGTTTTCCTGAGTGTGATTTTCACCTGACGCGGCATCCGGCCGTCTTCAACGACTAGTTTCCAAACTCGAGTTAACAATACTGTGAACTTTTCCTGTAAGGCGGCCAAACTTCCAACAGGTTTGAAACCGTCTTCACATCCAACGGATTTCGGCTTGCCGGAAGGCTTTACAGGGCTCGGATCGTAGCCTAAGCTCAAATTCTTGAGCCAAGTCGCGATGGGAAAATCGAAAGCCGCGGTTAACGCTGTTAATGGAGCGTTTTGGAGTTCCGAAACCGTTGTTATATGTAATGACTGCAGTTTCGCGCGTGTGGCGTGGCCAACACCTGGAATAGTGCCAACCGGCCCCAAGTTTCGCATAAAGTTCGGGGCAGCCAATGGGAAAAGGGTTGTTTGCTGGTCCGGTTTGTGGTTACTGCCGACTAATTTAGCTAGTACTTTATTATGAGCAATACCTGCACAGCAGGTTAACTTTAGCGTGTCATTCAATTGTTCTCTGATGGCTTTGGCAATTAAGGAGCCTGCAACAAGCCTGTCGTGACATCCACAACTACACAAAGATGGTTCATTAAAATGTTCCTCATAATTGTCCTTGTTCCTGTCATTGTCACACGAACCGATCACATGGCCATAAATTTCTAATTGTTCGCCCGATGCTAACTGGGCGACGGCTAATTCGGTAACGTCAATGAAATTTTCATCCATTCCCAGTTTCTCAACTTGGTCGCTGAAAGATAAAAGGAGACTGTGGACTTTGTTAGAAAAATCCCGGTACTTGGCCAAGTCTTCTCCATTGGCGAGTATTAGATCTGGACAGAGAATTAGCGCGTCTTTTATGGCCATCAATTTCTTAACGCCTCTAGAACGTGCTACATAGTTGCACGTGACTACAATGTGTTTCTGTTGGATGCCCAAAGGTTTGGTTTCGTATTCTGGATGCAGCAAAGTCTCCACTTGGGCATAGAAACAATCAATGTCAATATGAACGACCACTTTGCTATGGTCCTTAGCTAAGGCACCCTCCATTCTTTTATAATTAACGTAGCACAAAATAGTTACAGTAATTCATCTACTCACGTAAAAATAGCCAGGACCAGAAGTAAACAAACAGAAATCAGCAAAGCACGTGGGAAAGTGAATTGCGCGCCATCTATGAAGTCTAAAATGATAAAGGAACCAGAGTTTTGGAGCGAAGCTGGAGCTCGGAGCAAGGAGTTTTTACCTGGAGCAGGGGCGGAGCCGGAGCACCGAAATTTTCCTTGCTCCACTACTCCGGCGTTAATGTAGATAATTCAGTCCTTGATGAATTTAAAAAGTACTCAAAAGCAGCGCTGTACCCAGGATTTCGGTTCGAGGAAGTTTCTTGGAGGTTAGGGGTTAAATTGATATTGTTTTGGCATTTCGTCGTTACGGAAAAAACCGGGTGGGGTGGGGGGTTAAAACACCCCACCTCTCTGGGTATGGCTATTTTTTCGGCCTTAAAAATAATTCTTGAAGATCACTGCTTTCGTGTGAAAGACGAGTTGCTGTTCCAAACAGTCTGTTCGTAGTCCTTCTTTATATAGTAGATAGCGTCTAAAATCTTTTCCACAAGAAAGTTCGTTGACAAAGTGTGTTTTACTTCAGTTCATTAATAAATTATATGATATGCTGGAGCATCTGGAGCGGAGTGCCGAGCGGAGCTGGAACAGGCAAATACTGCCGGAGCGGAGCTGGAGCAGAGCAACCAAAAAATCGTAAATCGCTGAAAGGAACGCTTTTCTGAACGCGCCTTTAGAACTGTGTAGGGTTTCTGAAAACTTGGTAGACTTTTGAGAATTAGGAAAGAGCGGTGTCCTCTGTGGAATTATTTAGTAAATTTTATTCGCGTTGGGTAAAAAGAACTTCGTGATAAGCAATACTTGGGTACGAGAGGAAAAAGCTTGGTAAACACTGGCTTAGAAGGGGTGGAGCCCAGAGAAAAAGCAATCCAGGCTAAGTTACATAGTGTGAACGAGGTGTTACAGACACGGAAGATGTATTATTTAAAATTTTTATAAGTAAAATTTTGGAAATTACATATTAGAATTCCTTGCCCCACGATTCTGCCCTCATATATCAACCAAGAACCCTTCATCACAAGAAAGCCAAAACATATTTGATACAGTTCTAGAAGTCAAAGGCTAACTCCATGTAAAATATCCGAATTGTGAACGAATAATAAATTCCTGTTATAACGGTGAAAAAGTATCCTCGACTAACATGTAGTATCCCGTGCGGGCGCCTAGAGGAGAAAACCTTTGGGGCTCTATAATACTTAGATTCGCCTGGCAATTTCGGTTATTCGGCAGCTTCTGAATATGTATGAAAAGCTGTAACTATAATCGAAAGGATGGGCTTTTGATGCGCACAATTCCGCAGTTAACTTTTTACCTGCCTTGTTGAGTTTCGTGTGCCTATCCCGAATTTGGCCTGATATTGACTTTGCCTTGATTCTAAAAAACTTTGAAATTATAACATCTTGATTATAAACTTGCTTGAGAAGGACTTAAGGCTCATTTTGACTTGCTTTATTTTTCCTTTGCAGATTTTCTTATGTTTACATAAATACTTGCCAACTGCGTGTTAAACAAATCCACAACAGAACAGCATGCTGTTTGGCCAAGGTTCTGCTGTTTGGCCACCAATATAAGAAGGCTTTCCCGAAGTCGCTCATTATTTGTCACATGAGAATAACTATACTCTGTTTTCCTCTGCAGTAGACTAAACCGAAGGCGCCCCTTTAGGGTTATTGACCTCGAAAACTTAAAGAGAGATGTTCGCAGCATTGCCAATCATTGTGCTTCTAATGGTGGGAAGTATTTCCTTGTTTCTTATTGAGGGACAACCTTTTACACATTCTTAACACGTCAGGGAAAATTGTGTTTGGGGAAACACAATGAAGTGGCTTCTGTCTGGCGTGTCAGCCTTCGTATTTAATTTCCGCCCCGGCTTCCCCCGCTTGCAAACGTCAAGAACAGTTGTATTTCACAGTTCAAAGTAGAGACAGTGGTTCTAGTTACGTAGTGCTGGACAGTAATCCAATTTACCCGTACAAGCCCAACAATGAAAAATAAAATCTTACTGTTCCTAACGTGCATTTCCTGCTTGCTATTCTACTTCCTTCCGAGTCAAAATCATGGACTATTATTCCGAAACCGAGCTATCTATGGAAGCCCTTCACGATTCTGCAATTACGCCAATTGTAGTAGTTCGGGGCAAGAAATAACTTGTAATTTCACCGGCGTAGACAACAGTGAAGGAATTGGCTTCGACGAGTACGTCGTACCAAATATCGTACATTATATTCGTTTCAACAAACCGCAGTACAGTTTCTTTGAATTTGTTTGTCTCAAGTCAGCGTATTATCACATCAACCCGGATTATTTTTATATCCATACGGATGACACCAACATTACGGGAGAACACTGGGAAGAAATCAAAGCTATGCCGCATCTCTACAACAAAATTCGTCTGATCCGCACCGAAATCCCTTCCACAGTGTTTGGACAATTGTTATCCAAAAAGTGGCACTTATTTCACGCCTCGGATGTCACCCGTATTCAGATAATGAGGAAATACGGCGGCATTTACTTGGACGACGATGTTTACATTGTGAAAAATTTGCACAAATATAGGCGTTACGAAATGGTAGTGGGATGGGAGAGCACATACATGGGCTCTCAAGTGCTGATAGCTCACAAAGATGCTCGTTTCCTGAAGCTGTGGTGGGAATCATATCGGCATTACCGGCCCAATTTGTGGTACCATAACGCTGGAATATATCCTAGTCAAGAGTTTATACAAAAACGTCCAGAGCTGGTGCACGTAGTTTATGAGTTGTTTAATAGCAAGTTTTACGAATTATGGAATAAATTATATGCAGATAACTGGTCCGAGTGGACCAACTTCGAAGCTATCCATTTGGCTTTAGCCCATCGTGATCCGAAAGACAAGCTTACGCAGAAATACCCAGTACTGACTAAGGATAATATAAACGAATTCGGTAAAACAGTGACAGATATGGCCTTGAAAGTGTACAATCGAACGGAACTTTCCACCGCTAAAGTACCTCTTTGCCTTTGTTGTATGTACGCCAATGAACCATCCCAATAAATTGGATACACAATATGAGACAGATTTTTATTTTTATTGGCATTTAGGCTTTAAAAAAATTGATTGGAGTTTTAAGTGCAGACACGCTTGAATAAAACTTTCATAAAGCGGCACCAGGTAGGAATCAAGTTCGTACCTGGCACCGTTTGGGCTAAGTTAAGACTAAATGGGCTAAGTTTTCTACTAGAAAGTCAACCGGATGGTTGATAATTTCCTTTGAAGCACGAGGTTAATTGGTCGCAATCTACGGAATCTTGCCTTGCAAGCCCTTATCTTGCAAGCTCTTACCTTGCAAGATATATCTTACCTTGCAAGAATCTTACCTTACAAGGCAAGATACAGTGGCGATTTAGCAACAACTATTAGATTTTTTATTGTAAATGGTCAAAAGCTAAGTTTAACATATTTATTGCACCTGCAGGGCCGATTTTCCTTTTTCGGAAAAAAATAATGACATTTCAAAATTAATTTAAGATTTTCTGAAAAAGTATAATGCGCTTGCACTAGATATAATTGTTGTTTCTAACATTGCTGTCAAATTCGTTCTTTGAAATAGGGAGGTATTTCTGAGATATCACCTGAACCAATTCTCCATGTTCATAAAAATTTCAATCCGTAGGTTACTTCGGACTTCTTTGCCTACAATGCCATCTAGCGCTAATGTCGATTACCATATACAACTGTGAATTTTGCCGTTTCGTTTCTTCAGAAGCGAGTTGTTGACGTTTTTGTTTTTCTCGTTTACTTATTAGCTGGTTACACATCATTATGACGAAATTGATGCAGTGGTTGTTGGGTCTGGGATTATTCCTTGGCGCGTGGGCAGCTGTTGTTACCGAGAAAATTCAGAACCCGGTTACCAGTAGGAACTACAACTTCATTCTCTTATCTCCGATTTACCTTGTTGCGCTATTTGGGGTAAGCTCTATTTGTATAATGATAGAATGTACTGAACCAAACTCTGTTTGGTCGGTTTAGGTATACTCCGTTTTAACTATTGCTTATCGAGTGTACAACTTTAACGATTGCAAAGAAGCAGCCGACGAGCTACAGAAAGTAATAATACACGATTACCTGCACCTCAATTTCTCTCTGTTAATATATTGACTCTTTCTAGGAAATCAATGAAGCCAAAGAAGATCTGAAGAAAAAAGGATTTAAACTTGATTAAGCGCGCAAGACATCACTTACATTTTGATATTTTAAGTGCCTCCCTACATTCCGCTGCAGTTAATTATAAAATGGCTCATTTCTGATTTGTTTTGAGAATACAAAATCGAAAGGTTGAATTTGTTTAGAATGTTCTTTACTTTGCTACTATTCGCGTGTTATTTTGGCTACTTTACAAAGCTCCCTATGCACTGATAAGGCCAACCCTGATTTCCACACATTCCGCAGCGTCGTCTCCGTTTTGTTTTTGTAAGCATGTTTAAAACATGCTTAGTTGCCAATGAAACCCACCAAAATAATTCGCGGTAATTATACAAAAGGTTATAAATAGATTTAGCTCGCTTACACTTTCACATATGGGGAAAGTGGGACGATTCTAAAGAAATCCCTTCGACCAAATTAAAGGAAAAAGAATTTACACCAGGAAATGAAAAAGATATTAAAACTCCTTATCGCATAACCCTTCCATGAATGAAGAAGAGTGCACGATCTGTGTTACAATAATAGGTGAAGTTCTAAAAGTGTAGAAAGACATACGGAATAAAACAGTGATGCTACAAAGTTTCAGCCTGCAACCGTAAATAGAAACTTAAAAAAAGGGGCTAGCTTTTTTCCACAATTTTTTTCTGCCTTTTGTTGTAGCTACAAATCTTAGCAAATGAAAATCGTAAGGCAGCATCGTGCATAACTTTTCGCCAAGCAAACAAAAAGTCTTCAAGAGTCGTTTGCCACGATCAGGAAAAAAGTTTACAATTTACAAAATGGCGGAAAATTCCATTGGTTTTCTCCTTATTTTTTAGGGGATGAGGTCAAAGATCGGTCAGTTTCTTTGTCCAGAAAGAACACTTTGGTAATGACAATGTCCCCAGTGGATAAAGTTTGACACTCCGCGTCGCTTTTACCCACCGGGGCTTGAGCGTCGGCCGAGCTGCATGGAAAAGATGAGCGTGTGGGACTAGCTTCGTCTTCCGACATTCTCTGGTTGAGGTGGCAACTGCAGCCGCACAGTCCACCTTTGGACCAAACTACGGGCGTAGTTTGCAAAGAACTGTTGGCAGTAGTTGCAGCAGTTAGAATGGCTTCTAAATGCTCAATCTTTTCCATTTTGTCCATCTCCGAGTTGGCCAGAATGTCATCCACCGCCATCATAGAGGCGGTCAGACTCATGCTGGCATAAGGCGTGCCATTCATTGGAGACAGCGGATACCCTACTGGTCAAGAACACTTTCATGTAACAATCTTAGAAACAATTCATATTACGCTCACACCACGCGATTTTGCATCTCGAGAACTCGAACACCCGAGTTGCCCTTGAATTCGCCCTCGTTCACACAACACATACCGATGTGGGGGCAAATGCTGGGGTAATTGAGTCTTTCCTCAACGTACAGTAATGCAAAGTAGATTATTGATTAACATTTTGTTTCAACTATTACAAATGATAAAAGCTGCGTTTTTACCCTCGAATGTACCTCCATTCACACGACACTCCTGATATGGACAAAAGTTGGAGTAGTCCAGTGTTACCTCGATTTAAAGGGCAATGGACACCTAAATTGCATTTTGAGATTTTGATGGATTCGCATAATACACAGTATTCTAAGAACAGAGAATTTTGTTTCAGATTTTTCTGACCAACCGTTTCAGAGTTATTGCTTTGCAAAGTTTTGGCCTTTTCCCGCCATGAGAAGCGTGACGTCACGGAAGTCCAAATTTTAATTTCAGATTTCTTATTTCCTAAATATCTTCGTTAGTATTTCGCACCTGAGAGAAAGACACTTATATCCGGAAACTAGATTTTTAGCTCTTTTTTATAAGACAAAGTTGTTTTTTGGTGTCCATTGCCCTTTAAAGTGCAGAAAAGAAACACGTAGGCTAAACTATTGTTTCAATTATTTGAAAGTGCGATGGCTTAAGTTGTTTGCCTTCGAATTTGCCCTTCGCCGCATGACACTCTCGATGAGGGGGCAAATGTTAGGGTAATTAAATGGAACCTCAATTTAGCGTACTGAATAATAGCATGTAGTCTAAATCTATTGCTTCACTTATGGAAGAAAACTAACGTATTCTAGGCATGTTTTGGGATATAGTGGAATTGAGCTGTCTGTTTTTAAAAGTATATCACCGACGTTGGTTTACAAAGTTTAGCTGCCCTTCTCGGTCTGACAAACCGTAGTTTCGTGGAATGGAGGTTTGAATTGCCGCGTAAACTTCTTTACAAGCAGCGTAGTTTGGGCGTAATTTTACATGAGTTCAGATTGATAAGCGCTGTGTTTTATAAAAAAAACGAAAGCCTATAGTATCAAATTACCATTTGAGCCTGTAAGGGACGTTTCCGGTGAAGTCTTTTCGCTGCTGCTTCCGACGCTGTCTAAGCTCCTCCATTCTCCTTCAGCTTCGCCTTCGCCATTCAAACTATCGTAATTCTCCTCTACACTATCGGGTGTCTGACCTCTCCTGTTCCTCGAAACATTCACACGCGGGTATTAAACTTATTTGAAATCGATATAACGTATTGTGAGCTTTACCCTTCCACATTAGACTTGCTTTGCAGCTTCTCCAGCTTCTTGGCAACTTTATAGGACCCTTCGAGTTTTTCCTTTTCTTCGTCTGTCAATTCCAAATGCCTGTGGGCACAAAAAAATTCCCGTTAATTCTTCCACAACTTTTGGGTAGTAATTGAACTTCTGAACTCTTCCTTTCTTCCACACCTGAGTAACCGAATCTCCCTGTTGCTCAGCACAACACCTTTGCCTTGCACAGAAGCCAACTTGGTCTTGAGTTCTAGAACTTCCATTTCTACTTTGCGTTGTTTCTTGCGTCGCTTCACTTCCTCGGGCTGGAGCAAAGTTTGCAAATTTTCCTGGCAAAGTTCCGCTAACATTGGACGGAATTCAGCTTTTATCATTCTAAACGAAACAGAACAAAAACACCCTTTATTTATTCCTCCTCCGTTTATGCAGGACTTTTTTTAAAAACAAAATTCCTTCTTACTTTTATATTTGTTATTGTATTTTATTTTTGTTATTTGTACTATTTTTTTATATTCTATGGAAGAGGCTTTCTATACTTGTCTATGGCTAGGTAGACAGTGGGTACGAGGGACCAGACATCAAACGCCGCATACAAGACCATATCTCGGGTGAGAGGTCTTCGGGCCCAAAACCTTTGGTCTCTTCGGTAAATCGTCTTGACTAAATCCTTGAAAGGATTCGGCGGAGCTCCATAAACTTCACACAAGGTGTTCAAGCTCACGCTCTTCACCTTGTGGACAGGCTTCCCATAGTCTTGCAACTGAAGCACAGCGTGAGCAGCCTAAAGGGAGAAAGCAGAAGTCCCGAAATGGGTTCATAAAAAGTCGGTAAAAGCTTTTAAGTGTTTCCGCTAAGAGTGGATAGAAACAAAAATAGGAATAAAACAGTGGCATTCTCCCTAAAAAAGAATTATAACGCTATAAAGTTTCCCTGCTTTGGGGCAAAGTATTGCTTGGTTCTGGAGGTTTGGGCCCTTAGTTCGTGATGAAACAGTGGCTGGGAAAATTGTGAGGTAAATTCGGGTTAGCATAATTTTTGCCTTAGTTCTCGTGTTCCCCTAGCCCCATTACTTTCCTTAACTAACTCACCTGCGTATCGAACACGTTAGTCAAGTTTACACCCCATTTGCAGACCAAAGCGGCGCTATCGTTCTTCACGTCATGGCAAACCTGCAGAAAAAAGGAATGAGTTACAGAAATAAAGACTTTATCTTTCCATTCTCATGTCGCATGGCTCGCGAGGTATATGGTCACGCACCATGACTATCGATCAAACCAGGTTTACCGAGACAGTTTACCTTAATATCCGTCTCTACGCAATCCCAAGTTTACAAACTGTAGTAAGTGCGATCACAAAGTCCGTATAAAAACCATAATATATACATAATTTTCTTTGTTGCGGAATACACTCATTCTCTTATTTCGCGCTTTAAATTCGACTGCGATTAATCGATAAGGAAATTGTCAAAACGGGAAAGAAATGTGTATAATTATGAAATTAACTTCTGTGTAAATTAAGCGCGAACGACTTATTGGTGAGTTTGCAATATTCAATCCAATATTATTAGATTAACGTCACTGATAAAAACTAACTATTTTTACGTATCATGTAACTCGATGTATAATAATGTATACTATAAAAAATAACTTATTAATAACACACAATAACTCTTTATTTCTAGCTTGGAATAAACCTTTTGAGGGACAAAAAACTTTTATATCCGAAGTTCTTTGGATCGGATACTTTATCGTATAATACCAGGGATCTTTCGACTCGTCCACAATTGGCCGACCTTTCGTTAAAAAGAAAGGTTCGTTATGGCAAGATTCTACCATAACTCTATTGCATAGCACGGTGAATTGCTGTTTATCGTCCCGCACCAAGATCGGACTGTCCCAATTAAAGCGCCGACTCAATTTACGCGAAAGTTAAAATCAAATGTTGTTTAGAGTTTCAATTTCAGAACCTGTCCGAAAATAAGGGGAAATCTCGACATAAAGTGTCCTAATCAAGCTGCAACTACACAACTATATAAAATGTCAACCTGTCGCGGCTACTGTCCACAAAAACTGAGTACATGAAACGTACGGAAATCTATACCTACTGTCCCGAACTTTTGGCCAGTAATTCACGTGCCCTACAATAAAATTCTATCAAACTTGTGGGCCCTGCACTGTTATGGCTACCGTTTTTCGCAAAATTTGATTTTCTTAAAACATAATACAAATATTTACTTCCTTTACCTGATTTTAACCTATTCCGATTTGACCGTCATGCTATATTGTGCAAAATGTTCGTTGTCACGAATTAGGATAACCATTTTCCCTAAATTTCCGTGATTTCATTGTCAAAATTCGCAAACACGGTTCTGAAAGACATTAAGAATCACCTTTGGCCCAGAAAGTCCAATACATGCAGTAGAGTACTCTGTAAATACGTGCTATAAGTACTTAGCACGGAAGTCGAGCTAAGAAACAAGCCAAACGTGAAATACAAGGCAGCTACGCGGAAAAGTTCGCATACCGCCCTGTAAGTTTTCACGGTGACGCAATTAACGCGTAATCCACGTGACGCTTAACATCCTAACTTTCTGACAAGTCCGTACTCTATTTAGGTTCATCAACCAAAGTCCATGACATTGTCTGACATGGTCGCCGAAAGTAAATCCTTTATATTAAAAAAAAAACAGAAAAAAATGTCTAAATTTGTACTACATTTTCTACGAGGCATCAAGCCAGACGAGACGCTAATCGTTGTTAAACGCACCTTGACGACATCGGGAGATTCTAGTAGAGTAGCTAACAAGCCCTGGGTCATCAGAGCGGGGCAAGTGACCACATCAAAAATGTAGATAAGGCCAGACATGGTTCCAATCAAGGCCAGCGTTGCTTCACCATTAGGTCCCAGGTTGACGCCTTCAAGGTCAAAGGACACGGGTTTCCTGGCGGCCAGTAGTTCTCCCACAATGCCCAGCGAGTCTTTGACCGACACGACGACTTTGGAGGCTTGCAGTACCTTGACTTTGGTGACATCGCGAGTCGGCGAATCGGCCGGGGAATTGGGGTAGGAGACGTGCGGATTTCGGTCTCGCAAATCCTTATCTTTGCCCGTATTATCAGCGAGCGCTTTGAGCACAATGGAATTGACTCGCTGTTTCAGCGAAGGTTGCGACTGTCCAGCGGTAGCAGGATTAGGGGGTGGAGAGAGGGAATAGGGGGTAGGAGAAGGCGCGGAGTTACTTGTTGAGATTTCGGGAGCATTTTGGTCTCGCTCCTGAGTGACTGGCGGAGTTGAATGCATTAGGCTCGCGTTGGTACTGGGCAACGCGATTTTGGTTCGCAGCGCGTTGGGTGCAATGTCGACGACATTGGCCTGGACGTGAAAGAGATTCGAGTGCATTTTGAAGAAAGTTTGCAAGTCGTGGGAATTGTTGAACAAGCATGACCAGGATTCCTTGGGGTAATTGTTGACGACGTTCTGAAAGAGCTCGTCGACGTGTTTGGGACCTTGGGTATCGATGCACATGCGGAAATAGACCAAAAATCGGTTGGCGACTTCCGGATCCAAGCGTGGCACGTCTAATTCCTTGAAAGGCTTGGACTCCATGCCTTCAAATTCTTTGAGAATCAACGCTTCTTCCCCGACCACGAACATTTCTGGGTGGCGGTCCAGGAAATCCCGAAACTCTTTGATATGTTGGCCAGAGATGTGACGAACTTCAGGGGGAGCTTGGGAGCGGTGGCCCAACAGGCTTTTGATGGGCACTTCAGTACCTTCGCCGTACTGGAGCATTTTGTCGCGGAAATACTCGACAGCTTCCTTCTCGTAGTCGCGTTTGCCTCCAACATGGGAGGCAGCCGGGTCTTGGCTGTGGAGTTCGGCCACAGTGACAAAATCCCCGCTGACGGCAAATAAGCAGGGATATTGGCCGAGGAATTTGCGTAAGCCTGACTGGGAGCCGCCCGCGATTTGTCGCATGGTTTTGGTAAAGCCTTTTGAACCAAACTGACAACTGAGGTCATGCAAAGATCTGGGTTGGCCTCGTTCTAACAACCGCTCTAGGAAAAAGAGCAGCGTTAGGTTCCGAGTCAAATCATAATCTTTGCTGTCCATAGTTAGACAAAGGGGAGAAATAAATTACACGAGCGTCACTAAAGAATCACTTTCTTAAAGGAAAACTAAAAAAGCACAAGACTCAAAAAACTCGGGGGAGAAAAACAACAGACCCACCTCTCCTCCCCAAGACTTTAGATCCGAGTCGTCTGCTCGTTGTTCCCATGGTTACGGGACCCGTGATTTCAGGTACTATGTAGTCGCTTACGCCATCTATGGGAGAATCATTAAGCTTTTTGAAAAAATTATCGTTCTGGGGGTAATTTCGTTGGCGGGAGGTAAAAAAATTTACGATGATTAGTTGAGACGGGAAATGGGAGCTTGAAAAAAATAGAGAGAGAATATGTGTCGAAAATGAGGTTATTTTAAATTGCTTTCGTCTTTTTAATGCCATGAATGCGGACAGGATGCGTTTCGTTTTTTTTTGTATTTCGCAACCAGCGTGAGCATTGGCTCATTGCTGGCTTTTCATTAAATTGGTACATTCAGGGAGAAGAAAGAAAAAATACTTATTACATTGGGATGCGCGTTTCGTTAAATCCGATTATTCAGTTAAATACTGACTAAATCTTAAAATATTCACCGTCGTTGATTGTGAAGCTCAGTGGCGTAGTTAGAGCAACAGAAGTCCTGGTCGATAATGATACACTAGGCGAAAATAATGTGAGGGAGTAAGAGAAAGAAAGGTTAGGGAAAACGGATGGTGTAAACACGAGAGCAGGTTGAAGACTTGCAAAGTTTATTCTGAAACCTGCTGAGTAACGGATTTGTCTGTAATATCAGTAATTCCCAGAATACGTAGAGCTGCGATTATCGCAGACGCTAAGGAACTAACATATGGTCGCCGAAAGTGAACGGAATCCGTAACGCGTTTTCACCATAACTCCACCTAGTTGTACTACGAATACATTATTCCATTTACTTGCTTCAATCTTCAAAATTAGGAATGAGCGTTGATTACAAAATATTTCGGAAAGAAATGTCTATCCTAAAGGAAAGCTGTAACGCGTTTCGGGGCAGTCTCGCGATGATTTTCATCGAAATTATCGTATAATTTTCTGGCAGCACTGCTGATGTTTCCTTCAAAAGTCTAGGTTTCTTCGGAAATTTTTATCCTTCAACTGCATATTTTAGATTCTTGTGTAGCGTGTGATGTCAACAGAAAGTAAGGTGTACGAACTTCTACGTCTCTTTACATGTATTCGGATTTCGTTTCATGCTGCAATCTCTCAAGAAAATTGCAATAAATAACACTCCGACAGCAATAACCCAGCAATAACAAGCCATACGATAAGGTTTTGTAATGCCACTCACGCTTCGTGCAACCAAAGAACTTCCCACGAACAATAAGAGGGAAATCAAAGACAGATACGCCTGTTCACATACTCCTAGAACTGCACTTAAAGATCCTCTTTCATGTATTTAGGCTTTAAGGATTCTATTCTTCGAATGAAGTCGCCCTTCTCAATGCAGTCGTCGCATTCTTCATTCCAGTCGTTCAGAATTTTCTTCAAATCTCGGACCTTGAGCTTTTTCAAGTTGACTGTCTTGAGATCGATTTGTTTTTCTAAATAAGAAAATCACCCAAATGAGAAAACCGTAAAAGAGAGCAAGTAGAGAAACTTTTGAAATATGTTTTACCAAAGCGAAGATCGCAGATTTGGTTATCCTTCTTCTTCAATTTTTCACACACTTTTTCAGCCGGCAAAGACCAAGACAAAGGTTTCGAGAGCTCGTTTAGGATACCAGTCGCAGACTCCTCCAAACCTCCCAAATAATAGCACTAGACAATGACATCTGTTAGTACGATTGCATAGACAATTCCGAAATGCAATAAACTTACAAAGCGATTTTCCTTTCCTTTGCTTTCTTTACAGAAAGCTCTGAATCTGTCTTCAATAGTTTTAGGAGATTTGCGATCTTGGTCTGTTAAGGTGGCAGCGAATTTTTCAACCACATGAAAGCAAACTGTGAACAAAAGACAATGAACAACATTTACTATCCAAACTCGGAAAGCTTTAATTTTTATTTACCTTCACAATCGTCCTTTTTAAGTGCCGCAGATACATTTAATAAAACGAATAATGCACCCAATGTACAGAATAAAATATTCCTAGGTTCCATGGTGTGTGAAGAAACGAACTTGTGCACACTCTAAAAGTTAAATATACTCGGCAGGTATGACAAACTCACTGCTTTGGAATTTCTGCGTCTAAGAGAAAAAGGTTAGTCTGTTACTACAAATAAAAACATTCAAGACTTACAGTTTTATACTACGAGCTAACTTTCACAATCCCAGCTAAATCAGCACTGAAATGAAACGAAACTGTCATGAAAACCGGCAGCAAGAGTTGCACTAACTAGAGAATTCCACGATTCGTCTACCGCGTTGTTGGCCTTCGCTCATTGGTTCCCACTGCGCCGAGGTGGCCCGTTGGTTTTCCGCGCTAAATTCAAACAGTTAGTTCTGGGCTGATGTGAATGCGTCACCAGAGAGCAGTTTTACGGTACATAAAAGATAATATATCAATAAATCTCACAATTTTTCTGTTTCTGCGTTACCACGTGTGTTTTGTGTATTATACATATTCAATTCTTTACACTATCACTCCGCCATATACGAATGATTTCCAACAAGTTAAAACGAGCTGAGCACCGGTGACATGTACAATATTTTATTCAACGCGACATACCCAGGCCACGTAATGTGCTTGAAGCTAGCTGATATATAGTGGATTTTGGTTCGGCAGCCACATGAGACATATTTCTAACATAAGGCAAGAATAAGGTACCGCCGTCCTTCGGTTTCATAGAGATTTTGACGTCACTACTTGGCGGTGACGGTAAAGGCAACACTGGCAGTGATGATGACAGCACTTTGGGATTCCGGACACCAATGTCGTGGTCTTTCGCCAAAACTTCCGTCGCGCCAACTGAATTGCTGGCTTGACAGACGTCTGGCATACTTTTGACAAGTTGCATATCTTGCGCAACGAGCATGTTAATTTGAAACGGGCATTGTGAGTTCACTGATGCTTTTCGCCGTTTGGACAGTTTTGATTCGGTGTCCTTTACGCAAAGCGGCTCGAGCGGTAGCAAAGCTTCCTTAACTTCCGGTTCAGGAGCTGAGCACGATC
The DNA here is from genome assembly GCA_020615345.1 of Triops cancriformis. Classification (NCBI taxonomy): domain Eukaryota; kingdom Metazoa; phylum Arthropoda; class Branchiopoda; order Notostraca; family Triopsidae; genus Triops; species Triops cancriformis. The sequence goes on along the minus strand of JAHZNP010000183.1, from coordinate 80,042 downwards.
GCGACTGCCATTCCCAGTCCGGAGTCCAAGCTCGCGACACTGGCTTCACTTTGGGTAGGTACTCCCGTGTAGGCGAAGGTACAGGCGACGAAGGTCTGCTCCTAATCGGCGATTGAGATTTGCACGTCTTATCTTTGTCAATAAGTTTTTTTAACTGTCGTGGCGCTTTTAGCAACGTGGCAACAGGTTCTAAGCCAATTTTTGTCGCACGCACTGCGAACATCCTGGGCGGTCCCGGTTGGAGACCCATAATGGGCGTGTCGGTGAGATCCAAGGCCAAGTCCCCATGATAGCCCTCTTCTAACGATTCTAGGCGAAGGCCAGAGTGTCGAGGTCGCCGTAAAGCTTCTTTAGGCCTCGGGATCAATTCCATGCCATCGTTAACAATTTCTTTGTCTTCAGCAGCAGGTATCGTAAGGAAATGAAACGTCCCTGATGGGAGGTGGGCATCTGGGGACGAATCGATATCAAGTACATGGCTGCCGGTCACGATATGCTCCTCTTTCACACGAATTAAGTCCATAGGCGGGCCAGGCACGCTTACGAACGACGAAGTTGGTTCCGAATCAATTTTCAAATCTGCAAACTCTTGCTGTAAATCCGGAAAGAAACGAGTGTGCTCGCTTAGAAACGACGCCACTCCATAATGCCCATTTACTAGCGCCAACTGCTCCGCATTAAGTCCTTCGGCATTCTTTTGTCCTGAGAAAATAATCGAGCATGGGCATTACAGTAATTCATATTACGACGCTCAATAGTAATAGCAATAGCTGCATAATCAAATTACAATCGAGTCCGATTGCTTCAGTTTTTTATTCTTGAATGGCTAACGCTCCTTATGCGCGGCAGAATGTCATACAATCAGACATGGTGCGTGAAACAAGTTAAATGAGACGAGGATAACTGAGCAAGCAAACAGTTTGTTTCACCACCCAATGTTCCACATTTTTTTGGATCCAGACTAAAGCTAGCCAACAGAGACTTTGTGTGTTTTGTTATGGCTGGCAATTAAATTAGTGGTTCGTAAATTATTCATCATGGCGCTAGAAAAGGTACTTTTATGTCGAAATGAAAAATGGCTCATGTACAACGGTCTCCAGGAGACCGGTGCAATGACAACGTGAAGATGTCACAAATGAATATATAAACCAAATCATAATAGCCGAAGAAAGAATAAGTCAATACTGAAAACATTGCGAAACTAGAAAAGACTCACCTAAACACGTAAGTGTTTGCAAATTGCGTAATCCCTTGAGCAAAGTTCTTGCGATATCCTGTCGACCAAGCATCGCAGCGTGCATCAACGCACTGTTTCCGTCCTGATCTTGGGCCTTCGCATCCCAACTTCCCTACAATGTCGAGAAAGAAGCGAAGTTCGAGAATTCATTCACTCCGAATCGTATCTACCTGTGTTATGAGCACTGTGACGGAGTCCAGCTCGCCTTGTAGTACTGCGTGCATAACCGGAGTACGTCCAGCCTGATCTGGAAGATTGACGTCAGCTCCAGACGCTAGCAACAAGAGCAACAAACGCTTCTTCATCGACGCCTCCGCTGACGCCACAATCGCTTTCGATAATGGACTCTCCCCTGTGGTTTTCAAAGATGACAATTATGCATAGCTTTTTTCGAGTTAATTTGTTTTACCGTGCATGTCTTTATAGTTGACGACCATTCCCGACTCGAGGAGGAGTTGTGCTTGTCGGTAATGGCCATTGTGAAACGCCTGAATTAAAGCGTTCTGTTTGTCTTGTTGATCAGCACTCATCCTTAGCGTCTATAATAAGAGCTAAGTAACGCAATTCACGTGGTCCATGTCTGCGAAACACCATGTACGTGGACATCCAGCTGAATATTGAACACTGACGTCCTTCCTACTTGACCACACATGGTGTGGGAAGGGACAACAGCCACGAACTGTCCGGAAATCGATGCACTATACGGTTTATTTGTGAGTCGGGAGTCCATCAAAAGGGTAACCCACAAAAAGTCAGATCAATAATAATGAGCATGAAAATGTAACTTCCTTTCGAGAAACTCGAGCGACAAAGCTAAAGGTCACTACTCCCGTAGCAGCGCGACCCGCTTAGCGTAGTACTTGCCGCCATTCTAGGAACAGAAATCGCTTTTTATTCACGACGCAGCGTATTTGTTCTAGAAACAGCTGTATACACGAATATACTTCTGTTCAATCTCGCGAGACATTTAAGCCGAAAGTTAAATTTAAACTCAATACTGTATTTAACAGAAAACTAAGAGCTTCTTTAAATTTGCCACATGGCAAGGAATTTGATTCAAAGGAAGTTCAACTTCCTCTAGATAAAATTACGGGTCTCCAGAATTCAGGTATTGTACAGGTAAACACGATTTATACTATACACAGGGACATCTCTTAGCTATTGGTTCTTTAACATAAAGCAATTTTCGGGTTATAACTTATGTATCACCGGGATTAACTTTTCAATGTGTTCCGAAGTCTTGATTTCTTTGGCTTGAGAGTAACGATGCATGTTCGACTCGCATTCCCCCAAGAAATAACGATAATTGACCATCAAACCACAGGACTGGTTCAAACCCTTAACAGTGGTGTCGGCCAACCAGTTAATTCGCCACAAAACCGCGCCGTTCCTCAAATGAAAGTTGGCTAGACAACGAGTAGATTACGCAGAAGAAACAAGAAATGAAGGTTGAAATGATTGGATGGAGAATGATTAATCGAATAACTCACCAACTTCATTCAAGGCATAGCCCCGCCTCTTTTCTTTATAAAGGTAATGAGCGCACAGCTTCAGCAAGGGCACTTTAAGTGCATTTCGCAGTTCTTCTTGCTGAATCCAATGTCCGTTGTTCAAGATATCTCTTATCTGGCCCCAAACTGAGCCGTGGCCTCCAATGACTTCTTCCAATTGCGTTAGATCACTGGTTGAAAGAACAGATCCGGCAGCGTTTACTTCCACGTCCTTTAAATGGCCCATGAGCCAATTGCGAAAACCGGGAATGGGTGACAAGGAAGAAAACTGATCCAAACGCGGGAATTCGTTCTGTAATTCCCTTACGACACGTTTGATCATAGAGTGGCCCAATTCTACACCCTGATACACATTTTACATTAGGATTTCGAAAAAAAAATTAGCAAGCGTTCCATTACCTGGAGACCTCTTTGCGTAGACGATATCGAGTAAAATACCGCAGCCTTGATCGAATCTGGGTTTTCGGACTCAAACTGGGCAAAAGGCGAGTCAAGGCTTCCGTCATCTATGAACGTAAGAATGGCAGTTTAGCTATCCACTTTCTTATATCTTAAAAATTTTTAAAAAATAGCAAAACTAACTTGTGGAATCCTCGCGAAGGGTTTTGGGGACGATATCTTGAATACACGACGAAATTTCCGCAGTTAAGGCCGTGTGCAAAACTACTAGTGGTTCTTTAGGCATTGCATAATGTACGAAAATGAAACAACGTCTATAGGGGCCCACACGACGTTTAATATCAGTCCAGTGACGAACAGGGTGCACTGCTTCGTAAGCCGCAACCTTAATCGAACTATGCTTTAAATTATGAGATTGAACGTATATAGGAATACTTTTTGCAGCAGATCACACGGCGTTTCCCACGTAATGCGTTGCAATTGTAGCATACCGACTGAAAACCAAACAGCAAGCAATTCTTTTAGGGAATTGGACATGGATTTCAAAGATGGAATATTTACAGAACCCCTAGGCAAGGTATCGATAGTCATCTAGGAAAAGGAAGGATAAATATATTTATTGTAAAAACGTGGATAAGTGATAGTACTGGGACTTACCAGCAAGTCTTTTCTCATGTCAACCAAAAATTTGACGCCGCCTTCTAGTTTACCAATTTCTTTAAAAAAGGACACATACCGAGGTGTCAAAGCTTGCTTAAGCTTCTCTTCCATGCTTAGAAGGGATTCGTGGGCCTGACCCTTTATAAAAAAATAATAATACACATATAATGACATTATTACACACAAATGGCGTGCAGTTGTAAAGCGATTATTCCATATTCTTTACGATCACACTAAATGACACACAACAACCATGAAAGCACTCTCTTATTTAAAACAGAATAGAACACCTGTGCTAGATTAGTTTTGTATGTTTAGTATGTAACACGACAAATGAATTAAGTCCAGGTTGAATTTGAAACTGTGGAAACTCCGAGCTTTCTTTGAGTAAAAAACACCCAGACTAACGGACATTTTTAACTTATCAGAGAACGCAGCTTTCTGTAACCCGAAACGTGGGGGAATGGCATAGATGATTTGGTTATAAAGAGTATTTTTCTTCGTAATCAAGAAACCTCTAGATGTCCACTGTTGTTTCAACATGCACATAGTACTAAAAAAAATCTAATGCTGGGTACATTCTACCAAACGACTCGTTCGGTAGAATGTACCCAAATTTGCGGACACCTGAAAGAAGTGTCTTCAGAGAATGCTGCCAAGGTGTATTACAGTAATTTAACTATATTCCTAGAAAATGGCTCAGCTTTCCGTTATGTCCCAATTTTACTTGATTTTGCAACAGCTGCTTCGATATATTCACGACGGATGAATGATTCACACCACAAGCTTCGGCAAGTTCGCATAACAAGCGCGTTTTCTCGGGGAATTCGAGCGATCTGTACGCAACCAGAAAGTTTCGCAGCTTGGCCTGGCAGAACGAAAAAATAATAATCATATAATGATATAATTAAGAGCTTTTTACCTCTTTGGATATGGGTGAGCCATCGAACTCGAAAATTTCTTGTAGGTTGAGAGTATTGTTACATAAAGGCGTTGTACTTTGTGATATAAATCGACAAAGCAGTGTATTACTTGAAGTCATGCCTGATCTATTCTCCCCTAACAAACGATCAGTCCCAAAATGACCTGCTTGAGGAACCTGGAATCTGTCTAAGCTAGTACTGCGCACCAAACTACTCAACCTAATGCGCTCAAGAAGGCGCATTCTAAGCAATACAGTACCGTACAATTAAAACCAAGCTTTAGTTTGAAAAAAAAATATTTTACACTTTATGCCAGGAACAAGGACGTTTATTGTTGTGATGAAACCACAACAAGACGTCACATGAGGGTTATACAATTTTGTTTATTGACTGTTTCTCACGCCACGTAGCAAGCAAAAAAGGGACTTTTCGTCTCAGCTTTTCTGGCACGAAATTCGAATCGATTGTTTGTTCGTGAACATGTGTATTATGTGAATGATACCTATCGAATTTTACTAAGCCTCCATACAACTGATTTTTTTAAAAAATAGGTATTTACATCCTGGAAAGCATTAAACTTCGACAGGTTCGCGGGCTGCAAGCTACGGATGCATTGTTCTTATTCCGTCCTGTACGAAACAGATGTAAAACCCAAGTTACAAGTTGCTTTTTTGTTTTAAATCCGTAAAAAATGATTAATTTTCTAATGTATGCTATGCCCATATCGTTCCAAACTATGATAATAATTCAAGAACATGTCAGAAAATATTCACACTTTCCTTTTAATTTAAAGTTGAAGTCCGTCTATTAAATGTCCCGCTTCTTCAGTGTTAAGAAATCATTATTTCTTCCTCATAGTATAATACTTCCGGTATGATTTTATATTAATAGACAGAACACTTTTACTTCGCAATTATTTTTCCTTTCTGCGAAAACTTTACTGAACACAACACATGAAGGAGAAAAAAAGGAAACGAGAAGGTCACGCTATGGAAATCGTACTGCATGTATTGTATGTCTACCCTGGGTGCAGTTTTCGGTTCTTAGAGGGTAGAGGGCTCATCGGAAATAATTGCTTAAGACGATTTCACGACGCAAAGAAGTACAGAAACCTACACGAAATAACTCCCAGTGTTTCACCAAAGCCTTTTTAGGCTCGGAAAGAAGCCGGAATTTCAGCACTCCGCCGAGAACAGGGGCACACAAACATATACTGTATTTGTAATCCGCGTGCCACTGTAAGGCGTTGTGGTCATGCTCGCGTTCTTTGAAGTGACATTTCTTTTAGAAGTTCCTTTGTCTGCATCATTTATAAAGCGCACTGTATTCACATTTAATCTACTGATTTCCTCAACACCCTAAGTACTTACGCAAACAAAAGTATTTGTTGTAATAGTGAGAAAATAACGCTATGAGACCGGCTTACCCAAAATGGAAATAGATGCAAGGCCCCGAGATCCATGATAGCACTAGGCCCCCAAACTCGAAATAACTACTAGCCAAAATTATTGAGTAGCAATCGTGTAAAAGCCGAACGAATATCCACAACCGACATCACTTGCATAGCACTTGCTGGTCACTCTTCCCGCTAGATCTACTCCTAGAAATGTGTGTAACGGGCCCGTCTTTCTCTGTCGGTCTTAGTCTTTCTTTTACTTCTCTTACGGAAATAAGGCTGTCCTCTTACTTATACCTTAGTTAACGGTTAACGAACAAATGAAAACTCTTACTCACTAAAATTAAATTTCGCTACCATTACATAATGTTAAAGTTACGTTATTCCGAAGTAATTAGCTGATCTTCATTGAAGAACAAGCCACACAGAGCAAATACAAAGAAACAAGTTACAGCTCGGGTTACTGTTTTCGACCAGAACTTACGGAATATTGGCTATATAGTACCCTTGCTGTCATGATGGACGTTGGAAGCAGAATAACTCGATATCGTGCTATATAAGGATATCCATGTAGCATTTCCGTTTTATTGTATGCGGATGTTGTCTGCCTAGATAATCCGAAGACAGAAGGGATCAATATTTCAAAGTGCATTTTATACGGCTTCTGTCTTGATCGGACATCCATAGTGTTATACCAGGTTGTCGAGTATACGTGACACTTCGTATGGCTTCTGTTGGGTAAAAAAAAAGAAATATCCTCACATACTTCAGACCTAGTTTCGCACTTTTAATCTGTCTGAGCAGTGCAGCAGACGTGAGCGAATTTAGTAGTGAAACACAAAAATGTCCGAATTGGATCCTTTGCGAGGTTGTGGACAGACTTTGAGTCACCGTTACCGTTATTGGTTGGAAGGACGAAACCGCCAATGCAAAACTATTACCACTGTATCTGTAACGTAAGCTCCAACATTCTAATTATTACCCAAACTTCTGCAAATCCTTTAGAGTGTTTTGTGTAGTTTGGCTGTGATAGTTCTCGTCATCGTCGCCTCAGTTGCGGTAATTTACACACCCAATGCGGAAGATTCCTCCAGCGAAATTCAGTCTCGCTTCCAGAATCCTTTGCTTCATTTGTCTTGGCCTATCAAAGGTCAGTATCGGCTCGAATAATAGCTCACTTAAAATGAGTTTGGGTCAACAATGGATATGTTTCTAATTCTGTCAAATCCATGTAGATGGGTGGGAACGAACGCCAGCAAAGAGTACCGGTACCACTAAAACCGTACCGGTCTCGGATTTAACGGATGAGAAGGCGCTTTTGGCTCAGTTGGAAGATCGCAAATCGCAGGATGTAGCGGCATCAAATCCTGGGATGACTCTGCAACCAGGCCATCCTGCGTTCTACCACCGAATCGC
>JAHZNP010000183.1:0-67500 GCA_020615345.1 Triops cancriformis | reverse complement strand
TTCTCAATGTAAATCGACGTTGGTATGGACTTGTAATACGTTAGTGAAATAGAGACACATTAAACCCACTTTCGAATACGACTTTCTTCACACCGGATGCTTCAAATTGCTGCGTCAGTTGGATTTTGCGAACCTCACCATGTTTGGTTGCTCCCTTTGCCCCGGAAAAGGTTATCCAGCTAAGGTCGAGTGCTGACTAAATGATAATTGAGCAAAACATATATAAAAGCTGAGGTTGGAGATGAAGTTTTCTTAGTTTCTAGAACATAAATTGAATGTGACGTGGTTATGGGATCCGTTTTACCATTTCTGCTGGGTAAGTAACATGAAAGTCACGTCCGCTTTGCACTAACGGATTAATAATTCCTTCGACTTTTATGGAAAAGATTATTACGCGTTATTTCCCCATTTCTAGTACTTTAATTCGGAAACGCAACGAGAAAATGCGTTCAGCGTACGTAATTCATCAGGAACAGCTGCAGTGTTCTAGTGTATTATATTAAAAATCATTCGTCATACTTTCTGTGAAAACATGTCACCTAACCAAAATGCAGTTGAAGATTCTCAAGGAATAGAAAGTTGTTACAGTTTACTAAATATAAAAAGAAGATTAAACAAAATGCAGCGCTCAATTCGTAAGAAAATTTGAGCTACCCTTAATAATCTTTAGCTATAAGCTTGAAATGAGTCATAGAAACCAAAGTGGCACATTGGGGACGAAAAAGATACAAAAGCAGGAAATTAAATTCTGTCGTCAAAGGCGAAAAACGCACAACGAAGCCTTTCGCGAGAAAGAAACAATATAGTTGCATTTCACTGACTCATAAAATAAGCAAAAGTACATTTTTGTCAGAAATATTCTGACTTGCCTTATTAATCACAATAAGCTTAAAATTGATTAGAAAAACTGAAATAAGTCGATTTGAACAAAAGAGACAGAAAACCCCGTGCGAATCCCCTGAAGTGACCAAATTGTCACACCATACGGAATTACGGGCAAATTCACGAAAACAAACGTTGTAAAACAGGGGTCCTTACAATACAGCGGAATCTCGCTACGATGAACCATATCAAAACGAATACTCGGCTATTATAGAGGAGTCGAAAAGTCAGAATTTTTTGTTTTGTTTATTTTCTTCCCGTCAGAAAAGGCTCTACAAAAGCTTCGATATTGTTTTGATCTTCTGGAACAACACGTAAAGATTTATTGCTCAGACTTCACTCAATTGCGCTGGTTCTTGAATTATTTAGGATAAGTATCCGATAATAATAATATGGACTAGGCGTCTGCCAATGCAAAGGAGTTGTGGTTTACGCTATGGCTGTGTTCTCAAAGAATTCAATATAAGTCGAACTGTACGTTATTCAAGACTGGCTTTCGTAGCAAATGTGTGCAGTTTGTTCTCGAAAGCTCGAAGGCAAAATCAAACATAAGTCTTACAAGTTCAATAGTCTTACATATCCGTACATTTCCGTCTGTCCTTCAAGACATTAAATATTATACTTCACTATATCAAGACAAGTCTTAATGACCAAAGACTGAACACCTTATTCGCAGGCAAAACTTCAAGGGTAATTTAAAGTTATCTTTCTACTTTGAATTACAAATGGCGCGTTCCCAATAGGACTGGGAAATTTGAATATAAACGCCTACGTTCTGAGCGCACAATTACAGTGGAGCCCACTTAAGAGCAACTCGGATAGGGACAAAACCCGCATATTGACAACCTAGTCCCAAGTTTCGTTTCATTCCCATTGAACACAACGGAGAGTAACCTCGGATTACGCCAACTCGGTTACCGACAAAGCTCACATATCGACAAGTAATTTTTAATCCCCATTGGGTATCTTACACGGATATGTAGGTCCGGATATGTAGGTCCGGATATGTAGGTCCTTAACAACCATCTAAGGACCCGCTTACAAAAATAGCTTAAAACAGAGAGACTGACAAATTCGAAGAAACGCTTCCAGGAGTTCTAATTTAAGCGCATTCACAAGAGAAACAAACCTTTCACAGTCCTCAAATTCCTCTTCTGTATTTCGCGATCTCCAATCAGTTACGTAGTAGAAAGGGTGGCGAAAAAGATATCTAAGAAAAAGTGCACAACTTTATCTTTAGCACAGTGAATTAAAGTGCTGTCCCTCTTGGAAAAAGAATGAAACCCAAGTTTACATCGTACAAAAGTATATGCGACCTGGGAACCTATAGGCAACAGAATGCTACACAGCGTTCGATTACAGACTATTTCTCAAAAATATAGAAAACATAAATTTTCTGTTTATTTTATTTTGAATTTCTTTTATACAGTACTATTTATACGCCATCTAATACAAGCATATAAGGATATAGTGTTGTTTTCACTCAATTGACATTTCTAAATGTTAAAAAATAACCACCTCGGATCTTATGCGCACATTTTGATCACTCTTTTAGGCCTGATAGGGCTTGCTATTGCACAAGTAGCACCCGTATCAACTCCAGTTGGAGGTACACCGGTTGGTTTACCAGTTTTTATGCAAGCAATAGCCAATATCGAAAGTGGGCATGTCCATGGAAAAATTCTCTTCGAGCAAGCTTCAACCAATGCCCCAGTAAAAATCACAGGTCTACTGTTGTACTTGCCCGAAGGCTCTCATGCCGTCGTGATCTACAACAGCAGCAATTCCGCTGACCCTCATGACTGCTCCTATCTCGGCGATCATTTCAATCCCCTCAACAAAAACCATGGACCGCCTTACGAGGAAGATCACCATGCTGGCGACTTAGGCAACATTGAAGTACATCCTTCCTTCAATCAGATTCCATGAAGGCCCCGGTATACACAAACCTCTTATGGACGAATAACACGAGGAGCTCTAAAAAAGGCTTCTGCGTAGTGCTTAAGTATATTTAAAATCGATGCTTGCAGTAAAGTTGTGTTAATTGATATCTAGTGCCTAGGTCTGAAATTTTTTGAAAATATGTTTTTATTAAATTTAAAAACTGTAGGTGAGTTTTTGCAATTTTGGAATATAAAAAAAAATTGGCTGACAAGAGCACAAGATAACTTCTTTCAACATTTTTTGGTAAAAATACGATTCAAATCGGACAAGTAGTTTTTACGATACCATTACTAGAATTACCAAATTTTAAGTAATGACTTCGTACATACTACTCGTCCGATTTGAATCGTATTTTCATAAAAAAATGTTGAGAGAAGATATCTAGTGCTCCTGTTACCCAGATTTTATTTTTTCAAATATTTCAAAATGTGCAAAAATTCACCTATAGTTTTTAAATTTAATAAAAACATATTTTCATAAAGTCTCAAACATGGGCACTAGGTATCAATTAATAAAACTTTACTGCAAGCATTGATTTGAAATATACTTAAGCACTACACAGAAGCCTTTTTTAGAGTTCCCCGTGTTATTCGTCCATAAGAGGTTTGTGTATACCGGGGCCTTAATATTATTTTTAGATTAAGAGTCGTACTTAAATACTTTGCAATTGCTAGAGTTTTCGCAGTCCAAATGTGTTAACTGCTTCACTGGCCCTTACGTCAACCTCCATTTCCTTGGTTCCTGCTGACCAGAAAAACATCTTGAATCGCACCATAGCCGTGCATGAATACGCGGACGATTTCAAAGGCGGAAGCCTCGGTCGCGCTTTAGGCTGCGGCACGATCATGCTTGTAGAGGCCGGTATACCCGGTGTCCCTGAGCTCCCCGAGGGTGCAACCCTTCAAAAACCAGTGCTCGGCGTCCCACAGATAGCGTTCGACGCTAACAGCTCGCCTTATGTCATCTACGGCCCAGTCGATAGTGCAAGCACTGGTGGAGCTCAACCCTCCGCCGGAGCGCCTCTTTCTTCGCTTCCAGCGGCTTCTTCGACAATTCCCGTTGTGAACGTAAACCAAGGTATGTACGGACCACAGGGAACTGGCGTACCAGGTGCAACTCCTCCATACCAAATGTACGGACAACAGGGAACTAGTCCAACCGGCGCAACTCGTGTAAATCAAGGTATGTACGGACCGCAAGGAACTGGTACAAGTGGCACGACTTATCCAAGCCAAGGTATGTACCGACCTGTGGGTACTGGAACGTCCATGTATCAGCCAGCTGGTCAGCAATATGGAATATACGGGTTGGTAGGGCGCGGAATGGGCATTATATACGGGCAACCCATGTACGGCCAGCAAAGTATGACTCCGCTCATGTACGGTCAATCAATGACGGGTCAAGCAATGTACGGGCCGCGAGATAGGAGTCAAGCCATGTACGGACAGCAAGGCATGTTTGGGCAGCCAAGTGCTGCCAGAAGTTTCCAGACCGGTACCTTGGGTTCTGTGGTTGCCGGTGCTATGCAAGAATTTACCCAAGCTATGGCAAACATCGAAAGCGGACCTATAACAGGGAAAATAGTGTTTCAAACACTGTCACCAAACGGGCCTGTTCTTGTACAGGGCATAATTCTGAACCTACCGTCGGGTACTCACGGTGTCATTATTTATGAAGACCGCAACCTGGGCGCAGTTAATGATTGTTCCAACCTTGGAGACCACTTCAACCCCACCAATGCAAGACACGGGTCACCTGACCAAGCTGAACACCATGCTGGCGATCTGGGCAATATTGAGGTACTATATTATTGAGACCAGTGATCTGGAACTTTTTTTTCTTCTGTCACATTCGAACATTCGTCAAGTTCAATCAATCCGATCTGATCAAATTCTGCAAAAAAGGGATAATAACAATAACAATAATTAAAAATACACAGTAATAAAAAAATGTAAATAAAATAAGTAATTTATTATTATTATTAACAAGGTAAATGGAAGATTAATAAATACATTCATTATCTACAACGAAGAATAACAAAACACCAGTAACAATAAGTAAATATCAATATAAATGAATTAGGTAACTTCCAGTAGTTCCATATCTAAAAGCACATTTATTTTAGTAATCCCATATTTCATGTAATTAAAACTAAAACTAAACAAACTGTATGAGCGTTTTAGAGTATATTTGTCAGTACAATTTTCCTCCGTCTTGTCATCTACTACAAACTGTCAATATGTACTCTTAGAAACAACGAACAAAGTGTAACAAAATTGCAAGGTTTGACAAGAGCTGGCTAAATTAATTATGCACAAAACTTTTAATATTATTAAATATGTTTTAGTATATAATATTATTAGACCATTAGGTAACTACATGTATAGTAGTACTAAATAGAATTTTACTATATATTATTAAATCGCTGTGACATTATTTTGTACACAGGTTAGAGAGAATCCAAAGCTTAAACAAAGAGTCGAAAACTTTTAAGTTATGCTCATTAAATGGCCTTATTTTAATCGGTACAAGAACGGTAGCAAAATCGATCCGATCCCCTACCATTTTAGGTACTACGCAGATCAGATCAGGTCGCATCTTTTCTGAAAGATCCAGAACACTGATTGAGATACAACACATCTTTCGTTCATCTTAATCATTCCATTCATTTTCCAAATTCCTTTAGAGTGTTCAAGCGCAAGACGGACTTGTCGCTCCATTGCAACTTACACTGGATTATGTCAATTTACGCACCAACGACCCTCGGAGCATTCTGGGAAGGACAATTGTTATACACCAGTACGCGGACGATTTCGTCGGAGGAAATCTAGGAAATGCTTTGGTTTGCGCGACGATTGTACCCGTTGATATGGCACCCACCCTGGGGCAACCACGTGTAGCACTTGACGCCACTGGCGTACCACGTGTTGTTTTCAGCCACATGGCGCCCCTAACGGCGGCTGGACTACAGCCTTCCCAGTTTGGTGTTACGGGGGCGCTGCCTACGACTCAAACATCCACTCAGGGTATGTACGGCAGTGCGTCTGCTGGTCAGTACGGTAACCAGGGAGTTTACAGCACACAAGGTACTGGACAAGACATGTACAGCTCTCAAGTTCCAACCTCAGGCATGTACCCGGTCAACCCCCTTACTCGGACGTCAAGCCTACCTATATTTTCGAATACACGAAGCAGTATTGGAGGTATGTACGTCAATCCCTTGGCTACGCCTAGCAAGTACGGTCAAATCGGTATTGGTTCCCAAGGTCAAGTTTCCCAACCTATTGTTCCCGTACCTGGGACAACTGGCAATGTAGGGGGTATGTACGGTCAGTCCGTTGCAGCTAGTAGTCCAGTGACCGAAGTTGGACGTGATATCGATGCCGATACTGACATTGATACAACTGCTGGAATGTCAACTCCCACTCTTGTAAACCCCTACGCTACCACGGGTTCAATGAACGTAAATCCCTATGCTACGGTGGGTTCAATGTACGTAAATCCCTATGCTACCATTGGTTCAATGTACAGTGCTGATCAGACTCCTTACACTGGTCAAATGTACCAATCTGCTCAAAGCCCCTACCAGGGTGCAGGGACCGATCCTAACGCAATGTCCTCCGGCAACCAATACCCGTACACCGGTTCTTCCATTGGCTCGTTGGGCCGAGGATGGGAATCACCGTTTGATCCCACTCGTTTCCCTGGTAATCGGTACCCTGGTTCTGCTGCTGGTGACGCGTACGAACGCGCTGGATATAAGAGATCACTGGAAAGTCCATGGCTAGGTCCGCAATCTATGTATGAAGCGGACCGTAATTGGGGAGTGCCAAAGGCTACGGACACCGAAAATGGTACGTATAGCACATTAGGCTATGTTTACACCACGTGACTTGTCCTTGGTAGCCTTACCCAGCGATAAATACTTCCGAGTAGTGTGAACGAGGGTAAAACAGGGGGTAGATTCGAGGGCAAAATCGAGGGTAACTCAACCTGGACGTTACACTTTGTGTATCGCCCTCGTTAACCTTACCTAGGGACAGATACTTCACGGTAGTGTGAACGAAGGTAAAAATAAGGTAAGTTCTAGGGTAAATTTGAGGTTAACTCTAGGGGTAGTTACTAAGACGAAGTCACGTAGTGTGAATATGGCGTTGAGTAGTCCGTGGCATTAATTTGTAATGAAACTGTAGTTTGGAAGCCCGGTAATGTGTACGAGTACAAGTACAGTGGGTACATGTCAGCTGGAATGCCTGCTATTAGTCCTCAGTTTGCTGGTGCATCTATCGAGGGCACATTAACTGTCGAACCGCGAGACGAACAAACACTAGTTGTCAGCGTAAGTATTGAATACTTAAGAATCTATGATAATTCTTTCTTTCTTTACAAAAATTCGTCTGTAGTTAAGTGAACTACGTGCAAAAGTGTTCAATGAAAATGTAATGGAGGAATTCGACGCGGAGTTGGGCAAAGAAGTTCCTGTCCAAGACAAACAGAGCCTAGAGAAACCGATCATTGTTACAATCACTTCTGGACGCGTAAGAAACTGTTTCCGTGCCGTTTTTATTCTTAATTTCTTTAATTCAGTTTGATTTCAGTTTTTTTTACTTCTTTCAATAATATCTAACTACCTGCGCTCTTAAAAGCTTCACTCCATTCTAGCACATTCAAGGCGTGAATGTAATTCGTGACTTATTTAGGTGCAAAGTGTTTCCGTAGGCTCTGACGAGCCTTTATGGGTCATCAATTTCAAACGCGGCATTGTGTCTCAGCTTCAAATGCAACTCGATGAATCTGCTGGCATTTTTCAAGAATCCTTACGGTCCGAAGAAAGTTATGCTGCCGGAACTGTTTTGTACCCCGTCCAAGAGGTACGCATTAACACGTACACATATTTTAAACAGTGACATGGAACAGTGTGGAACATTCCCAGGGTGGCAGTACTGGAGATTGCGAAACTTGGTATTCCATCAGCCGTCTAACTGAGGAGCAAGTCAATGCCCAACCCGAACTTCTTCCGTCGTCCGAATTATGCAAAGGTCAAGCGACTTACGAGATTTTCAAGACGAAAAATCTGGATAAATGCGACAAAACACCCGTATTCAATAGCGTTAGTCCCGGCATAGCTTGTCAACCAGACGACGCTTCTTGTGAAAACTTCATAAGCGTAAGTATAGACTTAATACTTGTGCCGAGCCGAAATTCTGGAAAGAGAGTATAATTGTCGGACTTCTGTGTTTCAGCACTCGGATATGACTCGCATTATTGCATGCACAACCGAAGATGGGTCGCTCTTAGTACAACGCATTTCTGCCGCAGACAAGCTCGTCCTTAAACCCTTCTATTATGAGACAGAACCCATTGTTGGATCCGCGATCCAGAAAATTGAGTTAGAAAACGTACGATCTACAGGCTCTTCCTCTTTCGGAAGCCGGTTACCATCCCAGGCCGGAGAACGTACTCTGAATACGTTGGTTTTCGCCTACGACGAAGATATGTACGCCAGCGGACCTTTTATGAAGCAACCCGGTTTGAAAGAAGTCAATACTCCGTGGGTGGTCGACCCGAAGGGCGAAGTGGTCAAGAGCGAAGCCCGAAGGCTTATCCAAGAATTGGTGAAAACCATGGAATCCGACGATTTCTACGCTACGCCTAACATGTACGGCGCAGCGGATAAATACAATATGCTCCGCAAAGCGTTCATGTTCCTGAATTACGAAGACCTTAGACCGTTGGTTGTTGGCGTGGTTGATACCCAAGACAACTCCGCGGCTAGGTACTATCTGTCAATGTTTCCTTTACCTGCTTAAAGCTGCAATATTATAATTATTTTGCTCTAGGAAAATTGTGCTAGATGCCTTAATTGGAGCCGGTTCAAATCCCGCTTTTGTGATTTTGCAAGAAATGATTCTCAAGGGAGCTATAGAAGGCGAAGAAGCGTGCCAAGCCATTTCTCTATTACCTGCAGTGGTTAAAACGCCGACCAAGGAACTTTTCGATCTCCTTACGGTAATATAGTTAAGCTTTTATTGAGTTCGTGTTACACAAATTACCTCAGGTAACTATGTCCTTTGAATTTGTCGTCTATGTTGCACTCAGTAGAACTGCTGATCTCCATGCGAAACCGTTGACGCGATGTTTACTTTTCTACAGCGTATTCGTAATAGCTCGTAGTACAATACATTAGACCAATGAGAACTTCTTACCAGGCACGCATCGTGACCTACGAAATGAGTTAAGCCGTGGCCGATGACATGTGTTGCAAGCGGTTTGATTAGCATCTTATACTATTAAAACGGGAAAACAAAATCAGAGGAGTCTGAAAACAGAAAGTTTTTAACAAAAATTGGGTACGTAAGGATGTTATTACGCGGATTACGTAAATCGAGTCTACGTAAGCTGATGTCGTACAAAATGATTTAGAACCACGCTTAGATATTTTAAGCTACCTTTCGCGATGAAAACTGCCAGTAAACTGAGGATAGCTTCACTTTTAGGAAAATATACATAAGTGCAGAAAACATGGGGATAACGCTTACAAATACCTCGGATATTCCGAATGGGAACAATGGTGAATTTGTCGTTATTGCTCAATTACTGTTGAAGATATTATGTTCGCTATTCTTTAGAACTTTTCGTGAAGGACCTAAGTTATTGGCTCTAAGATTCATAGGGAAAAAAACTCATTATGTTATTTTCTGTTATTTTTGACGAGAAGGCTTTCGACTTATCTGCACTAAAAATTTTCAAAATGTTGTTCCCATTTGGGAACAGCCGCACCTAACGGGTTAGCCTCGAAATGCGGGGCTAAACTCAACATACTTTTCTGAGATAATGAGGAACACCCAAAAATGTACTCTGGTAAATTTTGAGGTACTTACCTAAAATATTTCGTTTACGGTTTAATGGGGCGTTAACATTTCGGGGTGAAGCCATTCAAGAATCTGGCATAATTATTAAATATGTATTTTTCGCCGCATTGATATCCATTGCCAATTTCTTAACCCAATATATGTTTAAAAATTGTTGAGAATAATTTATACAAATAAACTCCTTTATAGGATTTGTTGACGTCTGATACGGTTCAACAAGATTTCCAACTCAAAGTGACGACTGCGCTAGCTGTGACGAAGCTATTCTACCAAGCTTGCGTCAACACCACAATGGCCAACAGTCGCTACCCAGTCCTTGTTATGGGCGAATTCTGCAATCCCAACGACGATTTCTTTACGCGGAAATTGTTGCCTTACTTATCCGAAACGCTGCATAACGCCGATGATTTGGGTGAGCAGACTGCTACTTTGCTGGCTTTGCGTAACATAGGCCACGAATCCATCATCCCCATCGTGACTCCCTACATTACTCACTGCGACCCTAGCCTGGAAGACGAGGAAAGTTACCGGCTGCGACGGACAGTTACTAAGGCAAAGAAAAAGACTGCCCTAAAATTCGGCGAGCAAGAAGAAACTGAAACAATAGAAGAAGAAGAGGAGGAAGAAACAGAAGGAAAGGGAGGTAGCAGGCCTAAAAATGCGTCTGGCAAAAATGCCAGCAAGTTTGCCAAGACGGTAGCTAAAGAACGCAAAGCCGTCCAGAAAATTGAAGCTCAGCGACGCCAACAAGAATTGGAATTCAAGAAACTGGAAGCGGCCGAAAGGTTACGCCAGCAGGAGGAGAACCAACGTGCCAAATTTGCCAAAAAGAAAGCCAAAGCGTTTAAGAAACCTTTTGGGGAAGAGGAGATGCAAGGCGACGCTGTCTACACGCCTCTCAAGGAAAAAGATTCTTGTACCATACTCCGTTCTTCTGCCATATTCGCACTTGCACAGCTTGCCATGGACGGCGAACAACAAGTTTATGATATATTGTTCCCAGTCTACAACAACAAAGCTGAAGATCCCGAAGTAGGCCATTTCTCTAAACTCTCCCCGACTAGCAGAATTCATACTTAAATAAACTTTTCTTAGGTTCGCATAGCCGCAATACACATAGTATTTTTGAGCGATCCACCAATAGGCATATGGCAGAAATTCGCTGTTAGTACCTGGTTCGAACCTTCGCCGCTCGTTAGCTCGTATATTTACCACGTCATCAATAGCTATGTCTTCATGGACAATCCTTTGCTACGCTCTTAGTAAGCAAATGACAATTTATGCACTAACGAAAGTGAAGCACAATTGAAAATTACGAAAATTTCTCTTAGCTCAACAAAAGCTGAAGCAGTGATGCCATTGGTGAAACCCCATCCTTTCTGGAGTCCGCATCATGCCATGACACACTTTTACGGAGATTACTCCGAGCAGTCCCGGTTAGGGTACAAATTTAAGTACATGAACGTACCTAGCCTACGCTCATTCATGCCAAGCCTCGCTATGAGCCGACTTTTTAGCACGGCTGGTCCAACTACGCGCCTTTTATACGAGGTAAGAAATAACGGATGAATAGAAATTCGAACCTTTTTGTAATTTTACTTCTCCAGGTGATAATGCAAGGAAATCAACTCGAGAAATTCATCGATATGTACCTGGGTCAGCCAGCGGTTCGCAACCAGAAAGGTGTGCTGAGCGAAATTTTCAACTTGGGCAGTACAGGCAGTTACGGCTCTTCCAAACAGTTTTCCGGAGCCTCTGCATCTGGAAAATCCGCGCAAGTACCTTACTCGCAAGAGTACAGCGAGCAGTTGGAGAAAATTCACCAAGAACTGCAGATCGAACCTCGCGCAAAAGCTTCGCCGGAGCTGACGCTCTCTTTTAACATTCAAGATGTCATGCAACGTTTCTTTTACGTTGACGAAAGTACCTTCCAACAAACTGTTCAAAGTAATGAGTTCAAAAGTTATGTTTCCTAAACAAGTCACACCCGTTGTTCGCTTAACCATTCTTCACAGGCATATTGCGCTCCATGGCGACTGGTGGAAGTGGAATAACCTTCAATTACATGAAATGGTTACCTACAGCCGACGCCTTTGTCCGAATTCCAAGTTCTATGGGACTCTCTTTCGCTTCTTACACGCACTTTAAGGTTCTAGTAACTGCCAAAGGACAACTCCAAGGCAACTTTGCTTTACACGGCACTTCGGATTTCAAAGCGCTCGTCAAACCATTGTGAGCCAAAATATAACACAATTACGTACCAATCTGACAATCGAATTGGTTAGGTATTCTGTTAAGTACATGTCGAAAATCGGCCTGGAAGTACCGTTTACCACCGTAATGCCCCAGGCAGGTTCGGACTGGGGTGTAAGCGGAGGTCTTCCGAGCAAGATAGGTTTCAAAGCTGATTATGCCAACAGTCAGCTGATAACTACCTGGGAACCGATTGGAAACAAAGCCGTTCACTTGTTCCACCGCAAAGTACAGTCATTCACCGGAGTTAGGAATATTAACGATTTCACGCCCATTATCCTGCACCCTGACTCCAAACGCATTGTGCTTCTCGACAAGCCCATCGAAGTAATCCTCTCTTTTGATTCAAGACTAAGTAAAGCTGAAAGCTGTCATTAGGAAATGCAATACGTGGGAGAGCAAGAAACCGGACTCAAAATGTACGTGCTGAACCGTGGAGATGTGCAAAGCTTGCAAGATCCTTTCCCGTTTGTCAACGATCCTATGGGATACTTGCTTCACTGGACCAAGCCATCCACACTCCGGAATCACGAAAAGGTCCTCGTGCTTGACCTGGCGGCGTCCGGAACGAAACAAATCCGTACCACCGTTTCATGCAGTAAGTGATTAACGCATTGTACAGTAATTACTGCTAGGCTCTAACTTCTCGTATTATGATAAGATGTAAAGTCGCACAAACGTAACTTTGCTTCTCCCCAGCGCTGCGTTTAATGCAACTAGTATAAATTTCTAGATTTCCAGACCAAATCGGGTCCCGAAGTGAAGGTCGACATGTATGGACGGAAAGTTACTTCTCCCAGCGTTGGTTTAACGTTAACGCCCGGTAACAAGCCTGGTGACGTCGTTATGTCAAGTGGTCGCATGCGTATTCCAGTTGACCTGAAGCCAGTGACATTGCCTCAATACGTGAGCGGGTTATTCGGTATCGACGCGCCTCAGTGGACCACTTCCAAATTCCAAAAAGTATTCGCACCCATGGAAAGTAAGACTTATCCCATAAAATCTTCTAGGTTATACTCTTAAAATAAATTTTTATAATGTAATTTAAATTTCCTTAGGAGGTTATGGCGTCTCTGTGGACACAACCATAGAATTCCTCGGCTCATCCGCCCCTAAACGCTACGGATCGTCCATGACTACTGGGTATGGCGATATGGGCACACGAAGCCGCTTTGAATGGCGAGCCAAACGACAGCTCGGTACAAGTCTTGATAACAACTACGAAGTAAGATCCACAACAGGGAAATATTCACTAAACTTACTTACGTTGTTAAACTATTGAAGATTTGTATCTGCGGAGATTGGAAATGGCCTCAACTCAACGTTGTAAACCGGCAGCAGCTCTTTAAAGCCGATTTGAGTACGTTTATGGATTTGAAGATTCGATTTGGCAACGGAGACTGTGAACAGAATCCCTCCGTAGCCATTAAAGTATTAAACTCGTTTGTGGTATATTCACTTGCTAAATTAAACGCGCGTTTAGGGAACATTCTCGCGTACTTCGGATCAGCAAACTTCTTCGCAGACGAGCTACATGCATTCCAAGTGCGCACAAGACGAAGCACGTGGTTTCCATACCAGCTTACAGTGCATGCAAAGTCGCCGCATAGCCACCACACTAAATAAGTACGACCTTGACATTAAGTACCAGCAAGTACCAGTAGCATTCCAGAACATAACCAACAAAGTCGCCAACGCTATCCGGTACTGGTACGTCCCTCATATGACCGAAAACCTAAACGTGCGTAACCCCGACAACCAAGTACGCATTGAGACGACTGTCTATACTATACTGGGCTCGATGAATGTTCACGTTTTCAAGCCGCATTCCAACGTGTTCTATGACAACATTCGCATCCATCCCATTGCGCAGACTTTAGTGCCCATCAATGTCAAAATTTCACCCCTTTCTTACCAATATTCACCCGCAGGTATTGTATATTTGCTTCTTTCCATAGGCTCCTTTTTGTTGTTTTACTTTACTATTTATTTTCCTTTTTAACTCATTTCTGTTTACTTCATTTTATTAATGAGTTACTTAATATAATGTGACTTAATAGGAATGTGCTTACTGGACAAGGATCAGGTAGTTACTTTCGATGGCCTGCCCTATAACGTAACGCTATCGGGATGCGATCACGTCTTGACGAAAGATTGCTCCGGCCGGTACTTATTCGCTGTGTTAGTACGAGAAGAAATGGGCCACAAAGTGGTTACCATGCTGTTGAACGACCAGAAATTGGAACTCAGGCCATACATGAACCGCGTCAAGCTTAATGACGGCGAAGAACAAAGCGTTTCAGCCAGCCAGGCTTTGTGCGTCAAGGACAAACAAGGGGCTGAGCTAGCTCTGGTTCGTATTACTGCCGATAACTATTTGCAAGTCAACGCGCCGCAACATTGGCTAACGTTGACACTCAACCCGCAGCAGATTACCGTTAATGTAATTCAGCGTGTTCAAATTTCTGTAGAATTATAAATAATAATAAAAATTAGGGCGCAATGGTACACCGCGGAAGGTTGTGTGGCTTATGCGGTTCACAGAATGGAGAAAGGAATGATGACTTACGGGGACCACGGGGTTGTGCGCTTCCTGCGGAGTACATGGACGAAGCCTACCGTTTAGACACGCCCACTCAGAGCTGCAAAGCTTCATTGTCAAACCCGTCGATGCTTTCAAGCATGCGAAACATGCAGGATACTTGTGCGGCACAAAAGTCTCGCGAGAAACCGTACAAGTAAAGAAAATATGTTGACAGATTTCAAGAATGAAATACCGTATATTTGTTTCGACGTAAAGGTCGGCCTTAACGGGATTCTCATCGCAGAAAAGTGACATAACAGAGAAATGTACTTCTCTTCGCCACGAAATGCAAGAAATAGAGGGCATGCAATGCTTTTCGCTTGTACCTTTGAAATGGTGTGCCCCCCTATGCCGACCTGTTGGAATGAACCAGCAGAGGGTAATGTTTAGAAAAGTGGATTTTATGAAACGTGCATTTTTTGTACTGGTTTGTCCTCCATTAGGTAAACTTCCACTGCATGCCGAAAAACAACCTTTCGGAATACTTGCGAAACGAAGGCCAACGACGCCTTTTGAACGAATTGTACGGAAAACCCGTTCACAAGATTCTTACGTACAATGTTCCCGTCGGTTGCAGTCAATATTAAAAACGTATAGCAAACGTGATTCCTCTAAACTTTCCCCAATGTATGTATCCCCTGTTATTAACTTTGTGTTTCCCGCTTTTCCTTGGGTTTTTGGCTAATTTCCCTTTTTCTTTATTTGCGATTACGGGTACTGTATCGCTTCTTGGAAATACACTTTCCGTTCCCTGCTTTTAAATGCAGGGATGTTATCAAGGCCCACTTTACCGAGACCGAGACAAGACCGAGACCAGAAGAAACTTCCAGAGACCGAGACAATACCAAGACCGCAAGTTTCGAGACCAAGACAATAGTGTTAAAAAACCATCGAGACCAAAGACCGGTCTCGAAATTCTAATCCGTTTTGCACTTGATTTTGATAAGAAAAAACAACAGATTTTTGGCCTAAATAAAACTGGTAGTTTAGACTCAGCCTTCGGCAGAGAATTAAATTATATGAACTGAACAAACCTTACAAAAGTAGAAGTCGTGCCACAAGTAGACTATCTCGAAAATCTTTCTGAGTTGCACAAAACTTGCACGTCGCCACCCATTTTTGCCGTGAAATGTCACAATAGTTTGTCCTTTGGTTCTAACCAATACACGAATGCAAACATCTTTGCTTGTATGCGAAAGAAGACTGAGCCAGTTTTATTAAACAAAATACAGAATGCTACAAACTCTTCTGACAGAATAAGGTAAATGTGATCTTCATAATCAGTAAAGTAAATGGTAACCAAAGTCTTCATTCTCTCATGAGATATGTGGCATACATGCAAATACACTTATGGTAGGTACTCATGCACTGGGGGACAAAAAAGGACGGACTGCGAACAAAATATAGAGGTCAAGGAAACACAAAAAATCCATTCTTTTTGTGTCTTGTCCCTTCGAGAACAACCTTCGGGGTACAAAAATTCAGCTTTCTCATGTCGTGTGAGTTCACCGAAGAACGGCAGCGAATGATCAAATCGGTGACGACCACCTATTTCATGAGCGGGAAAACCCCTTCCGCACCTGTTTCTTTTGTATCGCAGGGCGATACGAGCTATTTTTTTAATCTACAAAAACTTATAGAAGTCAGTTTATAAGCCAGTTAATCATTTTAACGCTAGTGAAAAATATCAACTGTTATTTATGAACTTAAAGAAGAAAACAATTTGCGTCGAAGGAGGATTGGAAACCTTGAGCAGCAGATGATCAGCATGAATGACAAACTTCTCAAGTCAGATGACACTTTAAGACTCCTGTATACAAAAAATCCTAACGGGTGCATAACACGTGAAATTTTCGGACATCATACGATAAAAAGGTTTTAATGAGTAAATTTCATAATGAGGTAACTTGAAGTCAAACCCAAGTTAAATTCAATACAGAAACAGCAACATTTTTATCCGAAATTTGCTATGTATCGTGTGAACAGCATCATTAGTTACATTGCGCTATAAGGAACCTCGCCCATTTAATTAATTTACTGCTGAAACAATAATTTAAAAAATGGATGAATAGAGGAAGAGTGAGCCGTAATCGCCCTAAAATGATTTGTTGCATTATTACTTAAATTAATTTGAGTAAGATATAATGATCGAATGTTGTATATTTGAATCAGCGACGACGAAAACGTGAAGCAAAATCCAATTACAATCGTAAGAAACATGTGTAGAATTCAAATTACGAAAGCAGCAAACAAAAGTAACTGAAGTAAATTTAAGTAAAATATCGTTCCCAAAACACCACAACTTTCTTGACAAAAACTGCAGTGACAATAAGGAAAACTGCGATAAAATGAAGTAACCTATGGTCTAAGATCTGTAAATCAATACACGACGACAATGAGCATAGCTCACGTAGTTTACTGAAAAAAATGAAGGAAACCTCAAGCTTAGTTCAAGTCGCTTACCGCAACTTTTCATACGGGCAGCAGTTGCGCGAGCAGTGTCTCAAGCCACGACTTTCGAACGTTTTGTAACTCGCGACAAGGCTTTCACAGTGGCGTGCCGTTTCATAGGACGGTTTACCAGGCCCGTTCTATTTTTGCCTACTACTGTACAGGTATGTATTGTACTGTAGATGTGTAAGTGCTAAGCTGTATAACATGACCAGAGCAGGCTCAGGAATAGAATAAATAGTTTGAAATTATGATGCACAAAGTTCGTTGTATTGACTAGGAAAAAATCGCAAACAAAGTAACGGAAACTGTTTTTGCTGTTGAACGGACGCCCCTTACGGACCAGCCACCGGGTTTGTTTAACACTAAGAACAACACTAGCTCATACAGTAGCCTAGAATTAACAAAGACTGGATATGGTCTTCGAGATCAATAGGATATAAGAGATCGCTGGGTTTTCGTCAATCAGGGTTTGAAGGTAACGAAGTCGTTGTCGTGCTTGCCAACTTCCGCCCGTGGTACGTTCGAAGGAGGTGGAGGGACTGCTCCGAGGTCCTTGCGGAGAGCTTTGCCGGAATCATCGAGCATGAAATACTCTTGCACTTCTTTCGGTATTTCGTGCGTGTGATCATCCGAAGGGATGGCGTTATTCGCTGTGTTAATGTTGAGCTTTTTGTCATTTAGGGCACGTCCAAAGTTATAATTCTATCAAAACCGGAAATGACTGTGTGAACGAACTAAATCCTCCGTATAAGGAAACAAACCCATACCTGTGGCAAGCAGTGACGTTGCATACAGAAATAATCCTGAGTACCATCATTATGACACCATGTGCCTTCAGGGAAATATGCGTCAATGCCCAAGTCGTTCAACTCCATGCGAGGTGTGTACCAGGCCCCGGTATCAGCTCGTTTGCAAAAAATGGCGCAGGATTGCCACATACGATCTACCATAGGAAGAATTTTACATAAGTTTCCCTGAACGTACTAAGGTAGATATTTTGAAACAATATTTAAAACGCTTATTACTGCGAATTCCCTTCTTTCGTAATATGCAAGAATTATTACCCGGCGCGTAAGTGGCTTGTAAACCGGGTCCTGTTGGGCTCAAAGTCTTAACAACCTGACTGAAAGCGGAGCATCTCCTTGAAGCGTACTCGTTAGCGTCGGCTCGTGAAGATGCGGCAGGACACAACTACGCAAATTGAGAGGTCAGACACCGCACAGCTCGTACGATTTTTTAAAATCTTACTTTGGAGTCATCACAGAGCGTTACTTTGCTCGACGGTCCTTCGCAGCCTTGCATAGTGTTAATAGGCTTGGGATTCGTGCAAGTCCTCCAGCCCAGAATGGCACCTACGATGATTCATATAATCTCCTTCTTTTCTTAGCGGGGAAGCTATAACTTACCTTTTGAGTCAGCCAAGCATCCGGATTTGCAAGGTTCGTTCTGCCAGTCAGTCCAACCTCCTTGAACCGTCGTTGGTGGTTTAGAACCAGCTACACAATCGCCACCCGAACACATCTTTCAAGAAGTAATAGAAAAAAAAGCCGTTGAATGTAGCTTTCCAAGGGCGAAAAAGTACAACACTAACCTTGCCTGCGGCACAGTACGTGCCTTCCAACGCTGGCCCAGCCAAATAATAGCCATCACGATTCGGAGTTCTGCACTTCAGAGAGTTACAGGCTTCGGACAAAGCAGCTGGGTCGTAAACCGATGCGTCGCGGTCACGAAGCAAAAACTGACATTGCATGTTCGCGTCCAAGGATTGGCCTGGCAGACCGCCATACTTGAGGTTATGGTCGAACTCCGTAGGAGCCACGGAAACATCATCTAAGCACGTTCCTCTGCCAAAGAAGCGTTAGTACCCATCCATGAATATGAATTGATTTGAAAAATTTTTACTTCATATTAGCCAAAGCAGTTGCACTACACGTTGACCATTTCGTTTCGCCGACCACGCCTCTTGAAGGGGACATGATGAAGCCTTCTGCCGGACAAGTATTGCCGGTACTGTCGTGACTCATACCCAAGCTGTGATAAAAAGAGTAGTAATTATTATATACAATATTTTTACTATACAATAATTCTTACTACGCGATAAAAGTTTTACTTGAAAATAAATTACGATTTAAAATTAATTACAGTAACAATAGTTAATAAGTAAGTAAAGCCACGACAATGTCCAATGAATGCAGTACTTGTGTCCGATTTCGTGAGCCATGACGTAAATGGAGGTGAATCCAGCAGAGGGATACGGTTTGCCTTGGCTGTTGCTAACCCCGAGTTCCCCAATAACGCAAGCGTATTTGTCGTAGCAAACTCCGCCCACTGCGGCCAAGCCCATAGTAATGTAGCTGGCTTTGCCGCCTTCCATCGCGTAGAAATCCAAGCCAGAAATGTACAAGCCCATATCCCAGTGTTTAGGATTGGAATCGCCGGCAGGGTTATATTTGGCATTGTAGGCACAGAAATTATCCAGTAATGCACCACGTTCGCCATTAGCCGTAGGCAAATCCGCGGGTTGTCTCTGTTGGAGTTCCATATAGACAATGGTGAGCTCAATTCGTTGACCCAAACTAGGCAGAGCGTACAAGGCTTGCATCTAGAATGACATGAAAGTGACCACGTTAGATTTTAGGTTTGCAAGTTATCGTAAGAGAATTTAGTGAAGTTAAATGAGAAAATCTAAGAATGTTGAAGTCTCATCTTACTCCGTTGACAAAAGCAAGAAGCATGTCCCGCATGGCTTTGTCGTTGCTACGGTAATATGGGGAATACAATCTATATGCGGCTTCGTCCAAAAAGACACCTAATTCAAGTGTCTTCACGCCTCCGGCTTTAGCAAGAACTTTCTTAGACTCAGCTGATGTGGTCTTGCTCGATTTCGCGGTTTGTTTCGGTGATTTGGCTTGCTTCTTTCCTTCCTTGCGTTTATCCATCATGACCTATAGTAAACAAATAAAGAATATATTGAGAATTCAAAAGTTGTATGCTTTATACCGCGCCGTCGATTTCATTGATGTAATTTTCAGCTTCATCACCGAGTTTGGCGTATTTGGAGGGCTTCTCAGTGTAAGGCATAGGCTCGGTCGAATTGGTGATATCGAGCTTGCGCTTTTGAAATTCCTGATAAAGATACATAAGATCAGTTAACTGTCCCATTTCAACCGATTTATATGAAATAATAATTACAAGATATTGTCCAGCTTCGTCGCCGAGTTTTGCATATTCGGACAACTTTTCAGTGACGGGCGTCGATTCGGTTGAGCTTCGGATATCAAGCTTACGTTTTTCCATTTCCTTTGAATATTTAAACACTTAAGGAATATTCAACACAGGAACATATGTTTGGATAATGTATCCTTAACAAAAGCTACTAATAAGGTACAATACTAAAAGGTAAAATTAAACTGACGTAAAGCGTTAAAATATACGCTTTATGCACATGCATGGAAAATGCTTCTCGCGAAATGTTACGCTTACGTGATCGCAAAAGCCACGTCGTATGCCACGTAGACGTATACTCATTACATTAAAAGAGTTTGTTTAATTACGGAAGCAGGTAGTTACCATTTCGGAGCCGAGTTTCAAATCTCTGAAGGTAGCCAAGTTGCCCTTGTTGATTGGCACGACTTCTTCGCTGTCCTTTGGTTTTTCTGTAGTCTTGGTGACATCTACTCGTCTTTTCTCGAGTGGCTAAATAAAGCGTAGCGAACATGAAAAAGATTAGTGTCGTGTTCGATGCGCATGGAAAACTCCTTTTACCTCGAGTAAATCAGCTTCCACTGTTGTGAGTCACGGTGGGGGAGAGAGACAAGGATATTATAATTAACAAGGAAGTTAAAACAATATATTGCATTCCGATTCACAAGAATTACCTGAGCAAGCCATTTGTTCCGCAAATTCGGGCAATTGGTCGGATCTGCGTATCAAATGAGCACCGAGGACCATTTCGTCTTCGGATTCAGCGACGCTAGCTTGTACTTGTTTCTCGGTTAACATCTCGCGAAGTCGTGGTGTGAGCGGGTACAATTCAAGCGGCAATGGTTGGTTGTCAATGACAAATCCGCGCTAGATAAAACAATGGGAAAACGTATCGTGAATGTACGAAAAAAAGCTATAAATGGGTTTTAAGAAGCAATAAACTAGTCTTTTTCGGTTTTATTATTCGATTCGTTCCCTTGTCGTTTTAACAAGAAAAGTTTGTAAGGACGGTGTTTATGGGAAACTTACAACATCGTCTTCGGTGCAATGGCTTAAAGAAGCCACTGTATCGCCTTCCTGATGCAAATAATGGCAATCGGCTACCTCTTGATCGAAACTTTCAATCACCACATCTCCTTCCGCTGTTCGTTTAATAACTTGCATCCAGGGTGAGACCAGGCGGCTATTCTTGCGGAATTTCAGATGGTAGTCCCTGTAACGAATTAATCATGTCGTCAAATTTCCCGATCTGCAAAGCCCCAGAAAACAAGACACAAAACTCCACGCCTTTACCTTCCGAAAGCGGAAAAGCTGTAAAGTGCCGAATTGCTAGCTTTGCCTTGGACAGAGTTACGCTTTCCGTGACTGGGATAATAGGAATCGTTTTGCTTGGCAGCCGGGAAACGGAAATGCTGCTTGACGAACGTGATTTCATACTCTGGCACTTGCTCATGGGAGTCGACGCGGAAGTAATGCGCTAATTCGTCTTCGTTCATCCACAAATGCAGATTTTTCAGCGCCTACAATGAACAAAAAGAGCATTACAAATTTGGCCTATATACGTGAAGTTTATGAAAAGAAAAAGAAAATTGGGGCTACTCACATCATTAGGATTGATCTCCGCCAGGGAGTTTGGGACCAAAAAAATTAAGAGAAGAGCGTACGAGAACCACATGATGGAACTGGGAATCCAATGTTGGTAAAAACCCAACTGATGCTTAACGAAGGCAAAATTTTTCCTTTTATAGGCCCAGGATGTGTGTTATGTTTCTTAGGTTGCGCATTCGGAAACTGTACCAGAGCAGGTGTTATTTTCGGCAAACCGGAAATATAGAGGTTCCCTGTCCAGTCTTTCGAAGATGCTGGTTATTTACATACGATATTAG
Organism: Triops cancriformis; assembly: GCA_020615345.1. Lineage (NCBI taxonomy): Eukaryota > Metazoa > Arthropoda > Branchiopoda > Notostraca > Triopsidae > Triops > Triops cancriformis. The sequence continues at coordinate 45,421 of JAHZNP010000183.1, read as the reverse complement.
CAAACATAGCCCCGACGATGTCAACGACACGCAAGTGTCTTGAACTTCATGCTCTCAAGTTTTTGATGAAGAACTCGTACCGATTTTGAAAGAGTGACATAATGCAATCGGACAAAAAAGATTAGATGTCCTTGTGCAATTGTTGCAGAGTTATCCGTGTACGAATGTTACAGTGTGTTGCTGTGCACTGGACTGAATTATGTTTCGTTTTAAATGTTTGGGCTTAATGTGAAGTAATACTACATAGACATTAATACGATTACAACCCACTCTCTTCTTTCTCGCATTAAGATTTTCAGTAATTTTATTTTTCTTATGCTAACCAAGCGCAAGGTATTAATTGCAATCTATAGCTAAATGCAGGTAAGTTCGAAACTTAAGAATAGAATCTGATAACTTGCACATATATGAATGTTGTAATAAATTTTAATCCAGTGAACAGAAAATAGGTTCGGTACTTGAAGTGTAGAATGTGATTTTAAATACAGAACATGAAGTGCGTTTATATTCACTCGTAACTTTTGTGGAAAGTATTTCTAACGGAAAGAGAGGAAAATAATTTGACGTGAATGCAAGAGCAGTATAATAATTGAAGATGGGTTACCTTACAAATTCCACTTGCCAATTTAGATCAAGGCTTATATGACATTGTTTAATGCATAAATATGTGTAAGTTATGGTGCTTAATCTTTGTTATAAAGAAGACATAAGAACCAAGTATAAAATATTTTTCAGTTAAGTTTGTATGACGTATAATCAGTGCAAGGAGCAGGAAGGTTGTATCGTTGTTCAATAAGTGCTGGTGATTTGAATAATTAGGATGGTTCCAGTCAACGAACTTGCGCAAAGGTAAACGAACGTCGGATGCGATTCTATTGCTGAAATCCTTTCATTGCGCGTCTACTTAATAAAAATGGAAAGTTCTCGGTGTTGGCGTTGTCTTCCGCTGGGAGAATGCAAATTTAAAGCAGGGCGTTGACAGTTTGGTGAAACAGAAGAAAGTATTGTTGTGTTTGCTGTTGTTTAGGCGGGTCAATGTCAAATTGCTAGCTTTTGTCTTTTCGAGGATAAATGGGTGGGAGTAATTTTTTAAAAAAGAGGCTAACTCCACCCCTTTTCTACTTTCGGAGACAATTATCTTGTAAGTAGGCGACAATGTAGTTTTCCCCACGACCTTGGCATTGTTGCTCTCGATGTCGGCAAGTATTTAAGTTCCAACTTGAGAGGCTCAAACTCCAGTAGTTAACTGGGTACTGAGCGAGTCGACTATGGCGCTCCTTCGACCTCTCGTGGCCATTCTGGTCATTAGCATTAGCACAGAAGCAGTGGTGGACCATCCGCAGCCTTTTACTTCGCTAAATCAAGCTTCTCCTGGCTCTGCTACCGGAAGATACTACGGTGACTATAACCGTCCTTACAATAACTTGCAAATGTACGACGTGTACGGGCGATTCTATCTTGACGAATATGGACGCAAAGTGTACAGCACCGTAACGGAGAAGAACATTTACCGGGATCCCTACGAGTACGGCAGCGGCTACGGCAACGGCTATGGCTACGGCAACGGATATGGTTATGGTCAGCCAAACTACAACCGGCCATATTACAAAGAACTGGACGGTGGAGCTGTCATTTTCGAAAGCGAACCCACATACCGCCACCTTGGACGCGGCACTTTTCGCATGAATGGCCGTGATGCCGAGCTCACGTGTGACTTTCCTCGAGGCACAGACATAGTATCGGTAAGTTTGCTAAACGCTTTGAGTTTACTTTGAACTACTCTAATGTATTACAGAAAGTTTGACTGCTGTTGTTAACTTTACATTCATGTTACCCACAAAGTTTTTGTCTCTGTAACGCAATAACAGGATTTCCATGAAATATTCGGGGTTTTAAATTGAGTACGATTTACGTGCTTGCTTATTTGCTTGCTTAAATTGAGTAAGACGTTCCATTACAATAGTACATTATTATACTTCATGTTTATATATTTTTATTGGAATTCCCATTTATTATTACAAACTCGTCTTTTTTATTTTTGTACTTCAAGTTGCAGTTATTGTAAGTTACTTTACTGAACGTGTTACAATATTTTGTTAAAGTTTTATTAAAGCTTAAAGAAACGTACATGTTTTTCTATGTGCGTATTTATTTTCTGTGCATCAAGTATTTATTTGCAGATCGCTTGCTTCTTAGCTTTTTATTCTATTATTGTTGTATTCAATTTCTTACTGTTTATTATTGTTTTTTATTTTATCTTAGTTTCCTTTACCTGTTACTTTGATTGGGTAGTTGTTTTCATTTTATATTGTATTTATTAGGTAAAATATATCGTCTATTCTTTTATGTTTTTAACTATTCGCTATATTGCACAGAATTTCAGGCTTAATTGCACTTCAGTATTTGCTGTCATTAAATTTTCTGCAACTAATATTTATTGAACGACATAAGCGCGAATATTGCAGAGTGCAAATATTTGTTTATTAGTTCTTTCTGCTGTCATACAATCAGATTGAACACGAATTTTCAACTTTACAACAGAATAAAAAATAATTACAAGTCCTTAAAGTAAGTTTTTTTATTTTCAGAATGTTATTTGGGAAAGGATGGACCGTACTGGTAAAGATGCCGGTGACGTCTTTTACCAATACAAAGACCGCATGACCGTCCGCCAATTTCCATGGGGCTCAACGCTATACATTCGCGACGTTCGCCCTTTCGATTATGGCCTGTATCGTTGCATTGCTAGCCAACGTAGCTACACGGCCGGACGCTCCACCCCTCGAACCATTCACGTGTATCAAGAAGTTGACTTGTACCCCTACCGTAAATAGATAATACATATACTGTATACTCCGCCATCGTTTTTCATCCAAGCAAAACGATTTTCTATTTACTTAGCACCATCGAAAAACACTATTGTCTTTTGATTATTTGCGTACAACAATTTTTATTTATTTATTTTTACTTTCTCTTGTCCTTCACATTCCCAGAAGCCGTAATGATAATTGCCATTTTAGCCACGCAAGTAAAAACCGGAAAATACCTGCGTCATTTCCCGCTGTTTTGCGTCTCCTCGGAAGTTGCAAGCGTGAAACAGGGACAACATTTCCACAGCCTTGAGTCACTCTTCCAAACCTCTCAGTTAAAAATTTCCCACTCTTCAATTTCTCAGGGCCGTTTTACGCTACGTTCAAATAACTGAACCCTATATTCTCTTTGTTTTTTACCTTCTCTTCTCATAGTTCACTCTTCCTCTCTTTTTTCCACAGCCTCTGTTTATCTTGTGGAAATGTAAAAAAATGCTGACACAACAAGTACCTCGAGGGCTTAGGACCCACCAATTTGTAATATTACGCCATTTCCTATTCCCTTTTACGGAGGATCGCTGTTGTTTTTCCTGTCACGGTGGACCGGTTTTGGTTGTTGTGTCAGTCACGCTATTGCTCGGTTTTTCCTGGGATTTTACCCATGGGCTCACGGCAAGACGTCATACATCCAGCACCAGGTAGAAGTCGGTCCTCACAATTCGGCAATCTCAGTCTTTCTGTGATCGCTCCCTAATCCACGACGGGCCATTGGATATTTTGTGAAGAAAAAGGTAAGAAATGCAGTTACTTTTTGATAAGACAATGTAAGAACGTGTGTTTCTCTAGGTTGTGAAAATGACCGACTTAACCATTCGGCGCTTTCCTTTGATATTTGTGTTCCTAATCGCATTATGTGAACCCCTTTGGGCCGAGAGTATTGTGTTTACTCCTGCGTTGCCTTCATTGGTTCGATCACGCGCATTTTCGTCGTCCTCAAGCTCGCCTTCACGTACAGACTCTCCTCAAGTGTTTAGTCTGCCCTCGGCCATCTTATCTCTCGCATTGGACCTAACCAGTCCCGCAGCCAAGGACTCTTCCTCAGCGAGCCGTGGCAATGCCGTTCTCTCTCCGTTGAGCATCTCCTCCGCCCTCAGCATGCTCCTGCTGGGCACCGCGGGTAATACCTACACCCAGCTGCGCAACGCTCTGGGCTTCCATGCCAACGCCGATGACTCGGATATCCACTCAGCTTACCAAGTCGTGCTAAACAGGCTTGCCAACCAAGGAAGCGGAGTGGACTCCAACGGCCTGATTTTGCGAATAGCGAACGGACTCTTTATCCAACAACCCGCGGAGCTCAAGCCCGACTATCTTAAACAAGCCACAGACTACTACAACAGCGAAATTGCCCAAGTGGATTTCAAAAACAATCCTTTCGCCGCTACCAGTTCTATCAACTCATGGGTAGCCAGTCGGACCAAAAACAAGATCACCAACATGCTCTCTACGCCTTTACCACCCTCGACCGGACTAGTGCTCGCTAACGCGGTTTACTTCAACGGCGCTTGGTCCGACCCGTTCGAAAAAGATATTACCAAAATGGAAAACTTCTACGTTTCCAATTCCGAGATTATCAAGGTGCCGATAATGGCTAAAATCACCGAAGTACCCTACGCCGAAAGCAGCGAATTGGGAGCGAAAATTATCGGCATACCGTACAAGGGCGAAGAGATGGGCTTATTCATGATCGTGCCTTTAGAAGACAAAGCAGGCGAAGCGGGACTGAAGCGAGTCGAAGCGAAACTGAACGTAGGCGCTCTGGAGTCGCTGATCGATTCGATGGAAGCCAAGACGGTCTCCGTCAGAATTCCGCGGTTCAGGATTGAGCAGAAGCTTTTGCTGAAACAAAGCTTGCAAAACTTGGGCGTGAATGACTTATTTACGTCGCAGGCGAATTTAGGAAGAATGACAGAAGCGGGGAGCGGCATGGCATTGGACAATGTCATCCATCAAACGGTCATTGAAGTGACGGAAACGGGAACGGAAGCGGCGGCCGCGACACTCATTTCAATTAGCAGAGATGGACCTTCCAAAGTCTTTGAAGCGAATCAGCCCTTTTTGTTTGCGTTGAGAGATATCAGATCCAAAGTGATACTCTTCTGGGGACGTGTGGTCCGTCCGGAATCTCCTCGTGGATTGTGAGACCCACATCACGCGACATTTTACGTTTGATAATTAAGTATTCTTCCCCCCCAAGAAACCCACATGTTCCATGTTTCCCGTTAATACACGCCTATTGCAACATCAGTTGTGTTTACTGACTAGTACCTGCGAGAAACATAGAAGGTTAATCAATATTATAGGGGTGATTATGCACCGTTTCTGACGGTCAAAGGAATCTAAAAAGTCGCAATGCTGTGAAAATGCGGGTGAGCCAAGCTTACATAGCGCGTATCGCACGTTAAGCATGCAGTAGTCGTAACCTAATCGCAACCATGGGAAGTACGACTGTAACTAGACTCATTGTTGTTTTAGCCGCGGTGCATCGAAGCTGGGGCCAGTACCCAGATTATAACTCGTTAGCTGGCAATAATTACTTGGGTCAGTATAATCCGGTCTACAACTACGGTGGAAACAACAATTTCAGACCCAATCAGCCGTTTAACAGTCCCTTGCCAGCGCCTGCTCTTCCAGACAACAGGTAAACAGTCTTTATTATAACAAATGTGAGAAAAGCAAGCAAGAGACCCTCTAAAAATTTACTGACTGAAGTTTTACAAAGTAGCAACAGTAACAAACGAATATCCTTTACGGGAAAAAAAATATTTTCTTCAAGTTTTGGTGCTTATTTGTGGTAACTTTTCACACAGACCGACCGGAATCAATTATAACGTTCCGACTGCTCGTCCTATAGTCCAGCCATCCCGGGTGGAACTCGAATGTTATTCTTCCAATGCAGACCCACGGGTACATAATATTAAACTGAAGAGCAAAGAATTCGATCAAATCAGAAAAAAGTGCAATATCATTAATATCCTCTTTTTCAATTAGCTGAGTCAAGATATCCGTTGGTTAGTACAGGCCCCGGGTAACATAAACGGTAATATTCAGCTGATTGCGCAGGGAACGGCAAGTTCGAACCCAAATTACGCGGTTACCTTGACACAGCGTGGCAATACGTGGGTATCAAAATTAGTCATCGGCACTGGGTCTATTTCAGCCCAACAATTGATGGGAAGTTACTTTTGCCAGTACCCTGATCCTCTCCGCCCTTATAATTACGTATCAAGCGACATACTGGCCCTCGACTACAGACCATTTATTAACACACAACCCCCATACGGTCACCCTGACCCCTACGCAAGCCCCTATTTCATTCCAGCCGCCAGAACTACCAATAAAAACGTTCATCCAAATCCTTCCCAAAATTCTGAAACTTTCATCCCCGAAGTAATGGACACAAAACTAGTAGAGGCGCCCACCATTTCAAATGAAACTGGCGAATCAAGTAAGATTTAAACATAAGACGCCCGGATCCAAATGTGTATGTTTGTTTATTTATCCAAAAAGAACGCAAACACAAATAACAGAAAAAAATCACACTTTTCGTTTCTTGAAAGCCTTGTACGATTTTTTCTTATTTGTCGGCTGGGGTGGCTTGTTTTGCTGTAATGACGTATGTAAGCTGTCCCACAATAAAGTTGCATTGCTTGTCGTTCCCAATATTTCTGTCAATTCTTCTTTGCTCAGCGTAATTAAGTGAAGTAAATTGTCCACGCGGTTCAGCAACGCGTAAATATTTTTCGAATTAACGCCCGGCAATTTAGTTACAAAATCCTGCAGAGTGATGGTGCGATATAGAAAACTTTGAGGTTACGAAGCGACGGTACCTGAACGGAAGGGTTGTACCGGTCAAGCGCGAATTCGGCACTGCTATCGGCTGTCAAACTGGCTGCTTTAGCCGGATCTGGCTCCTCGCGATCACGCTTAACATAAAATAATTAGACTCAAATATAATCTTTGCACAACCGGCTAAATTTTACGGCAACATGACCTGTATACTACCTTTAGTTCGTCGAATATTTCTGCAGTCGCGTACGGAGAAGGAGACCAGAGAATTCTTAACTTGGGAAAATGTATTGTCAAGAGAATCAATCGTGATGTCACGTCATACGACGAAGAAGCATCGTTTGACAAGAAGTATTTGCCCTAAAAGTGCAAAAAATCAATATACAAAAAGAAGTGAAAAGTAATCAAACCTGTAGGGCGAACGGTTTGTTGTGTTCAAATTCGATCAAAAGCATTGGTTTGCTGTAATAGCGGGACATGGCTTGGCACTGATTATATAAGCGGCCTGAGATCAAGGAGCCAATCAAGTCACTCAAACTTTTTCTTTCAACACTCATTTGTGGAGTCAGAATATAATCGCCGATCTGCAAGCACCCAAAAGTGGAAAAAAATAAAAGTATAAGCTTACGAACAGTCTGCAATCGTCAATTGAAAATGTGAAAAATTGAGAGGAATGGACAATATTGCTCACTTCAATGGTAACAGGAATTATGTCTATGCCCCGCTTATGTATCAACGCGGGCAGCTCGCTGCGGAACTCGCGCATATCCACAACAATCAATGGCGGTTTTGTCTTCGCAGTTTCGTCTACCAAACCACCTTTTCTTGTAAGTGCATTGTTAGAAACGACCGTTTCATTCGCTTTCCGTGCACAACGGACCAAATCGGGATGATTTTCTTCCCTTCCTTCTCGATCTTCTGGGATGACCATTGTCTACAACAACATACATCGGTTTAGAGACTTTTCTTGATCCTTTGTAGACCATGGAGGAATAAACTTACTGCTTTTTCCCTAATGAGAGTTTCGAATGCTTGCTTTTCACGCCTCAGGGTAGTTAAATAACTCTGTTCTTCAGCTGAGCTTGAATATATCAAGAAATAGAGATGAACACTGATCTCACGGTTTCTAGCTTGGAATACCTGCGGAAAACAAATAAAGAATAAATACAAAAGGAATAACACAATACAAAATTAATGTCTACAGACTTAAAGATAGACATAAAAAAAGTAATATAAATAGTAGTAAATAGTAATGAAATGTAATAGTAAAGTAATACACATACATAAAAAATATAGTAAAGTTAATAGAAATAGTAAATTGTAATGAAATGTAATAGTAAAGTAAATATACATAAATAAAAATTATAGTAACGTAAATACAAGAAAGAAAGAAATGAAAAATAAGTCAAACAAACAGATAAACAAATGAGGAAAAAAATTATAGAACAGCTATCGAACAGTGTAAGCCCACCTCAACTTGTCGTATAAAACTCATATCGCAGTCGTACATCACAATAAACCTAGGTGTGGTTTCCCGTAAAGATCGTTCTAGGCGGAATGGTTCTGAACCTCCTCTCAACGGTCGAAACAAGATTTTGACACCATCTTCTTCAAAACTGCCGATTTTCTCTTCTGGTTCTTTGTCAGCGCTGCTTTCACCCTTTTTGCCCTTTTCTGCATTCTTTGGCAAGGTTATTTTCTGATACAGCCTCGTCAAGAGCCTTTCGCTCCCAAATCTGACTACCTTCCTCAGAAAACAACACAATAAATGCATGGTTAAGATTGCGCACGCTTAAAGTATACTTCTTCAAGCTGTAGACACGTTCGTTCGTCTTCTGCTACTACAAGAATGGTGGATTTTGGCTCCGAATCAGACACTGCGCCGCAATCAGACTTAATTTCTTTCAAAATTTCTAGTAAGGCTTCCCATTTTGGGTTCTCTTCCAGTTTCGGTTCTACTAAAAGCGAGTAAAATAATAGGTCATCATCCCCACAGTTACTATCTCACCATTTTTCTTCTCTTCAACATCAAGTAATTTGCCATAGACTCGCAGCCTAGCTTGCACGTACAAAGTATCGGCCGCGTCCAATAAAAGCCAGCCAGAGCTCTGCAAGGCTTGCTCAGCAGTGCGAAAGGAATTGAGGACGCTGTAAAACGTGACGCAATCGTACTGGGTCAAGGAGAGCAAAATGGTTCTTAAAGTCTTCAAATCGGCAACCAACTGTTTGGTTCTGCTACTCAATTGGTGCCAAACGGGTTCCAACTGAAGAGTTAAAGACTTGTGGAACGATTTCGACATCCAGTTCTCTACGGTCATTTCCTCTAGGTCTAACTATAGTGATACAGTTGTTACGACACAGAACAATATCGTTACGCGATACAGAACATCTGTACAAAAAAATGTACACTTACGGACGGATTGCAGCGACGCAGTTCTTTCACAGTGAAGTTCATCAAGTCTAGGACGGCGGTTTGGATACTATTCATAGCCGGTGTCATTTGTACTCGAATTTCAATCACTTGTGGTTGAGCAACTTCCAAAGTGGACTTTACAATGGCATGAAAACGCGGCCAAAGATACAGGTTTTTGACAAACAAATTCCTCATGACTCGGTTTATTTGGCAAAAACCGGTCGTAAAGGCCACGGGTGAGGATGAAAACGCTTTAATGAACCCCGTCTGCGAAACATAAAGGAGTTTATACTTTCCGCATAAGGAGCTGGAGCACTTTTTTATGTTTTTTATTTTTACTTTATTTTTCTGTCTAAACAGCCGTAAGATAAACGCTTCCTGGGAAGACTCGACAACTCGCTGGGCTTTGTAGACTAAAATTCCAGTTAAATGTTCCATAGGCATCCGATCCATTAACATATCGACTACGAGTATTCTAGAAGAAGCGAAGACTACGCCTCCCTCCAGGTACATGATTTGCCTAAAATAGACTATTAATACACGGACAAAATGAGAAATTTGCGTTCACCTGTCCGAAATACTATAGTCTGAATTAATTATGCGAGGTAGCGGTTTCACGCCCATGAAATCCAATTGTTGAATAAAGTACTCCTCTTCTTTGTTACTGGTCCCAATGACAAGAACCAAACTGCCGGGTTCGCTGTATACTTTTAACAAATTGATAAAAACCTGCTCCAACGCCAAACCTCTAAGAACCCAACGAATGTTAATTACACACAATTTGTCACTGCTTTATATTAAAATGACTACTTTGCAGCGATTAACAAACCATCCTCGTGCAAGACATCCAAAAATATTTGATTTTCAAACTCGAGCATTTTCGGGGATTTTAATGGTTCTATTTAGTTTACATAAGAAATATTTCAATCGTAATTTCCAAGAAAGACCACAGTGTGGTCCAGAACATGGATCTTTCTTCTCCCTACACACAAAAGACAAAGAAAATCAGATTGGAGTGTTGTAAAATTACAGGAAGATGCTAAATGACTTGATGCGAAGTGGATGGCGTCGAACGTGGGGCTTCTATAGAAGCCCAGGGGTCGGAAGGATCGTAAGGATTGTAGTCCTCGCTGTAACCTGGCGGCTCTTGCAGTAAATCGGTATCAGATTCGAAATCTTTATCGTACCACGTCCACTGATCTGACGGGAGAGCTTCGCGATAAACTACCGACAACCTGAAGGTGCTGACCGGGTGCAGAGGATGGCCGTAAACACCGACCCCTAACGGACGTTTGTAACTGGATAAATATAAAAATAGAAAAATTAATTAAAAATTCGCTCAACAAAACGAAGGTTTGGGTTTGCGACTTACTCTGACGGGATGTCTACTCGATCGATTCCACACGAAGCTGAATGCAAGCAATACTTTTCAGGCTCGTAAGTTGGTTGCACAGTGAATTGAGACACGTATAAATCCGCATCCCCTTCACTATTGAAATTTTTTAAAGATTTAAATTCATAAAAATTCTGTCTAGACATGCTGAATAATGCTTTATTTACGTGGATTCCAGAATTAGGGATATCGGACCGTCATATGTGACAGTGAAATAGGTAAAATTTCCCGCTCCAACGCTACTTTGCACCGACTGCAGCAATATTTCAGATACAGTCGAACTGACGAAGAACTAAGGTTAAGAAAAACAAAAGATTACTTGACAATTAAAGAAACTTTTTACGTAACACAGCAGTCTAGCTTACTGTAATAAATACGATTAGCCGTAGGGTTATGCTAGAAGACATGGCAATCCAGCGAGAATACGAAACATCTGAAATAGCCTAGTTTTAGCACAACGTAGTTACTTTATGATGTCAACCGTTGTTTTTCGGAGAGAAAAAAATAATCGCACTATAAGAAGCTAGGCTTTTGTGCAATGTTTGTCGACAATTTTTTTTATTGTTTTGGGTGTTCGTAAAATTGGAAAGGGGAGCGCAAAATCAGTCCAAAAAGTAAGCTGCGAATTGCTGTTTCCGTGTAGAAAAAAAAAGCTACACGTGCACATAGTGCAGTGCTGTCCAACTTCGAACAATCTTTCAACTTTCAACACACGCCAAGTGTAAACGACAAGAATCACGCGAACAAAACAGACGAGTCCCGGGTTCGACTACAGAAGACTGCCGTTACACTTTTGCGGGAGTTGAAGCGAAGGAGACGGAATTTTCAACGAGTTTGTCTTTTCGGACCATGAATGAAGTTTCGTATGTCATAGGGAAATGTATGTTGATGTGTCCTTTTGAAGAAATTGAGATGTATGTATGGATTTTCTTTCAATTTATTTGAATCATCGTTGATGCTGGCTCATAATTGGCTAGTAAAGTAGCCACGAAGTTAATCGAAAACTGTTTCTAGTCGAGAAAGAGAAGGCTTGTTGCATCCGTTTGAGTCCGAACCGCGTTTACTAGACAGTGATTTCCGTCCGAACAAATCTTTGCCAACCAAATCAAGACTTGCGAAGACAAAAGCAGTTCCAGACAAAGTAGTAAAATCTTATTCGCGGTCAGCTGCTGGGCAAGCTCATGCGAAAGCTGAAGTGATAAGACCCTTGCCTGTACTTCAGAAAACGGTCAAATACCTTCTAACTGAGTAAATTTCTTTATAAATATTCCATGTTCGTTAAACAATTTAAGACCATCCTTTTTAGGATTGTTCCTAAGCCCAACACTCCGTTTCTGCAAATCTACGACTTTGTATTTGACCGGTTACGTGCGGTGCGCCAGGACGGCGTCATTCAGAATTTAAGAGCTTCGTCGTGGATTACTCTGCTGGAACCAGCTGTTAAATATTACCTATTTGCTCAATATAAGTAAGCCGAAGCCAACAAATATTATTTGCAATGAAAAAGTTGATAAGTCCATCTTTTTCAGACTTTGTCGCGAGTCTGAGAAGGTTTACAGTTCGCATATCAATCAAACCCATTTGCTTGAGTGCCTTAGCACACTCTTGGCCTGTTATCAGGATTGTGAAGATCAGAAAGCATTAAAAAACCGTAGTGAGTTTGAAGCTTTGTACCTTCTCATCAAGTTGGGCTCCTTCGAAGCACAGCAACACGCGTTACAATTACCTGCACTTGTCAGGTACACATAGAATTTGCCTATAGCCATTTAATACACTACCATAGACTATGGGCGAAAACCCGTTAAAATTCCCATATTAAAGCTTAAATAAGCTGAAGTTGATTAGTTTGAAATATTTTTCCTTATCGGTGTTCATTAACATTTCATGCTTTTAGTGTTTTTAGTGTTTATCCATCTGTTCCTTGTTGATTACCTTTAACCATTTCCCATCGTTGGTTAATTTATTGCAGGCAAGATAACCTTGTGAAGGTTGCGCTTAGCATATCTTTAGCGCATTCCGTGGGGAACTTTGTAAAAGTCTTCAGATTAAGTCGTAAACTCCCTTTACTACATCAATTGGGCATACACTACCATCATCCTTTGTTACAAAGGTAAAAATAAAAAACGCCTTCATAAATGCTTTGAATTCATTCTCCGCCTCAATTAGACGAAGCCTAGAAGTGTATGAGCGAGCGTTTCGGTGTAAAACTGGCCATTATCCCTTACCACAACTCCAGCTGCTGTTCAATTATCCCGATTTGCGCTCCCTGATTGAGGACTGTCAGCTGTACGGTTTGGCAGTTGATGAAAGATCCAGCTTGTTGCTCTTTCACTCGCGGTTTGATCCCCATACAGCCCCAGTAAGCCTTATGCCTTCGCAAAATTATATTTTTACAAAAGATACCGTGAATTCTAGGCACCGTATCGACATTCGCTGGAGCATTTGATCTTAAAGCATCCTTCTGCCAGTTGGCTGTACGATGACTGACTCTGACAGCCACAAATACCTTGACAGGGCGTTTGCCTTGGCCGAAGAAGCGCTAGCTGACGGCGAGGTTCCGGTTGGGTGTGTTTTCGTATGGAAACGTTCCGGAAGTCCGCCTCAAGTAGTAGGTGAAGGTCGGAATACTGTCAACGCCACCAAAAACGCAACTCGACACGCGGAAATTAACGCAGTAGATCAGGTTCTACAATTTTGTACCGCCGAAAATATTTCGTGGGGTAAATTCATGTTTTACAAGCTCCATTATTCGTTAACTACTTCTTAAAGCAAGTTATTATATTCATAATTAACTCAGTAAGTCAAATTCATTGGGAGTTTTGTTTTCATGTTGGAAGGAAAGCATTCGTGTATTATTATTATCTAATTTTTTATTATTTCATTTTTATTATCTGGTTCTGCTGCTTTCAGCTTAAATTTCATGCACTATATTTTTCGTTTTCTTGATTTGTTTGTTTTCTTGTTAAAGCAAAGCGGTTTAATGGTTATAAATCAATAATTGGATGTTAATTCCTATGTTCTAGAGAAAATCTTCCCCGAAATCGAAGTTTGGGTAACTGTCGAACCTTGTGTCATGTGTGCGTCCGCTCTGCGACAGCTTGGCATTCGTGTTGTTTACTTCGGCTGTCACAATGAACGTTTTGGCGGATGTGGCTCCGTACTGAACACAAGCTCAATCAAGTCTGGCCAACCTGTGATGGCCTCGCATGGCGGTTACCGCCGTGAAGAAGCCATTGACCTTCTGAAACGCTTCTACCAAGGCACAAACCCCAACGCACCATGCCCGAAAGTTAAAGCACCGCCTCCTTCTTAGTTAAATTCATCTTGTATTGCCTGAATTACAAACATTCTTCACAAATCGGTGGATCTTAGAAGGGAAGAAGCCGGAAAGACGCCCTTTTCTGTTACAATGCCTCCGGTTATAAGTTCCGCTGGCGTAACGTCGAAGCCGGGATTCCAGCAATTGATGCCTGGGGCTGCAAGAGGACGCCCATTTACATGGGTCATCTCCGTGTGCGGTCGCAGCTCGATAGGAATGTCTTTCCCACTTTTCAGGCCGAAGTCGATAGAAGAAAAGGGCGCAGCCACGTAGAATAACACGTTATGGTGTTTGGCCAAGACAGCCAACTAAAAGTTTACAATTGCATAGATTGGTGTGGTGTTCTGAAGTTTTCTTTTCAGTTACTTGATAAGTTCCTATTTTGTTCGCTGTATCGCCATTAGCCGCTACGCGGTCGGCGCCAACGATAACCGCCTTAATGCCATGTTCGCGCATGGCAGCTGCTACCATACTGTCGCAAATAAGGGTCGCGGGCATTTTTTCGTGGACCAGTTCATAGGCAGTCAACCGGGCGCCTTGGTTGTACGGACGCGTTTCCGTACAATAGACGTGTTCTATTTTACGAATCGTATTCACTAGTTCCTCTTGGTAATGTTCAACATGTCTACCTAATTTCCCCCGGGAGTGTAAGCTTCGTACGATGCCTAGAGCCGTTCCATAACCCGCAGTCGCCAAACTGCCTGTGTTACAATGGGTTAGAACTTTTACTGGCTCGGACGGAGAAAGGAGCGAAAGGAGATGATCTGTTCCATGTTCACCAATGGCTTTATTATCAGCTACGTCTTTCTGCAGCAAATCTTCCGCAGCGGTCATCAACCTACGTTAAAACACAAAAAGAGAATACCATATAAAAAAGAATATTCTCGACATGTTTCCTTGCGATAGGTTCTGACAATAAAGAAGCCGCAATTTCCGTATTACAACGCAGCCAATATCCGAACCTGGCCACGTCTGAACTCGTGTGTAAGTCATAACCCGGGGCGTCGCGACGGGTGTGTGTGGGGGTGCATCCCCCCATAATTGTTCAGAAATCTGAGTCGGTAAAAATTTGGGTCATCGTCGGTAAAATTTGGAAATCCAAAGGATGTTTTAAAATGCTAGATAGTTGGAATACTGCTTTAATAAATGATTCAACAAAATTGTCACAGTACAGTCGTGTAAAATCGTCAAATCCAGTAGTTAACATCCCCCCCCCCAAAAAAAAAGACACTCGCGACGCGCCTGGTCATAACATACTAAAAATTCTTTGCAGATAGGGGAAAGGATTGTGATTAGTTCTATACCTTTGTTTCATGGCTTGAACATCGACAGTATCATCAGAAAATAATTTTTCTGCCAACGCTTTCAGCTTCTGTGACTCTTGTTGCATATTAACCGCAGTTGGCCGCGCTGCCACAAGCCTATCCAGTCGCTGCGTCACATAGCTGCATAACTCTTGCTTAGTTGGGTGGGTTTCATGTGGCAGCCGACTCAATTCGGCCGCTAAACTTAAGCAGCCTACGATTGCAATGGCCGGAGCACCCCGAACCTATGGAGAAATGAAAAACACGCATACCATTCAATCATTAACTGCCCTTGTGATAACTGCAGGACACATAGTCACATTATCAATGTCTTATTACACAGAAACGTTATAAGTAATGCACTTGTGGCATCAGCGTACGCTATTTGGCTGGGTACGTGGTAACAGCGTATGCTATTGCCACGTAACCGCCAAAACTAAAAAATCTTATTCAACGAAAAGCAGGACGTGACGACGCATAGGAACTTGATTATAGAATTCCAAAAGAAAGGTTAAGTGAATCTGATTTCTCTTAGTTAAGTTAAAAGATTATCCATTAATTCCGAAATAGGTTGCTCAATGCCCTGCTAGTGAAACACCGGTCCAAACTTGTTCTCTCTATTGGCCTTCAATGCTCACAGAAACCAGAGGTATTTCAATGTGAGAAATACTGCGTAACTCACTTGCATATTACGGATTACATCGTAACCCATTTCCACAGTGTCAACACGGAGATATGTGCTTGAATGTGGAAGTAGTAACTGGTCCAAGATCTCCAAATTGCCATTACTGTACCGAATAGCTTCCAATGAAGACATTATAATTTATTAACGAAAGACTAGGAACACGACAAACTATTGAACACCACAGCAACGTGAGTTTTGCTAACGTTTCACACCGAAAACAATACCGTCGAAAGTGTGTAACTCTCGTTCTAACGCTAGATGGCATTGCCCAGCAAGTTTAGTTTCTATTTCTGCCGACAGATGTTCAAGGGATTAGACCGCGAAGCTAGCGAGGTTAGTGATTCGCGCGAAAACATCGGTTGCGTTCGCCGCTAATCCGCTCGCCAAACCTAAGATCTCCAATACAGCCCGGCGTCACCAAGTAGCGAGCGACGTACTGTAACTGTACTGTACCAAATCGATCGAATCCTGTGTTGCCCGGGATCCAGGACACCCCCTGTCCCCTTTTTCTGCGTCCAGGTGGAATCTCTCACCTGGATCTAGCCTTCGCTAAAGCTGCCCCCAAGTTTTCCGTTGCTTCTCTTCTCTTTTTCCTTCCTGCTTTCTCTTTGCTACGCAGCTCTGTTTCAAGCGAGAAGCCTTAGCCCGAAAATACGTTACCTAACCCGACAAATCGATGGACACTACACAGAATCTGTTTTGTCTCCCTGCTCGCCTATTAGCGCCGCCCCTCCTACCTCCTCTTCATAGAAGTCGCTTATACGTGCTTTGCCTACGCTGCTTTAATGCGTTTCAATTGCTTCGGTCTTTCCAAAAATATGTTCTTTTTACGCTTGCCAAGGGCACGAAATTGCTGAAATTGCTGTAAGGCAATACAATAGGAAGAAAGTAGTGATGAAATTGTACGCTGCAGTTTCCACGTCTTATGATCTCTTTTCGCGGAAAAAGAAAAAAAAATTCAGGAAGAAAACAGGCTACCTGTCCTCTCCCAACAATTGAAGAATAGCCCGAATTGAATTGCAGTCTATGAAGTGCTGAAAAAAAAGAACGCTCAGGCGTCACGAAGGAAAGCCTGTTGCTTCGTTATGGGCGACTTTGTCCGAGTTCCCTCGTGGAGGAAACGGGGAAACGAGGAAGAGAAAAAACTGTTTCCATGCCAATAATGGGTTTAAGATTGATGCGATTGTGGGATTCAGGAACCGGAATAAAGGACTAGATGTGGCAGAAATGACGCAGTTGTACCTTCGCCGTCTGCTGTAAAACAACGATAAAAAATGCGAAAAGGGGATGGGGGGAGGGAGTTGGGAACAGCAATTAAAAATGTTGGGTGAGAGCGCGACGGAGAGCAGACGAGAGAGAGAGAGAGGAGAGGAAGATTGCAGCAGCGACTGTAGCAGGAGCAGCTCCTCGGTTTTCGAGTTTGTCGTTTTTGTTCAAACTCCAGATCAATAATGTGGTGGGAAACTGGGGAAACTGAGAATAAGGCAGGCGAGGAGAATACATAGGAGAAGATGCTTTAGTGCTTTTGCCATGGCTTATACCGTGTGTGTGCAATTTGAGAAGGTGAACTTTTCTCCTTTTTGCCCACCCTTTCTTTCGCTCTTCGCCCCTCCCCCTTTCCCCAGCCAGGGGAGGAGGGTTTGCATTTCTAAGTAGCGATCGTGCAGGGCGTAATTTTTAATGGGAGAGAGATGGAGAGCGGGCAGGGAGGTGAACCAGGCTAAGAAATTGGTAGAGGGGTGGGTATTGACGTCATAAGTCCCCCCGCCCCCTCCCCCCCTCTTTCCAGCAGCCCAAAAAGAAACAGTGGGCGGAGCCCAGACACTTTTCCGTGCTACAGGTGGTTTGCTCTCACACACACATACACATTGACACACCTGCTCGTGCCCTGCTCCACGAAGTTTCCGCTAAAGGTCCAGTCGCCCGTTTTCTGCGTTTCTCCTGCCAGAGTCCCAAAGAGCAGCTCATTAGTTGAGATCAGATCGCCGCAGCACCTGCTTCATTTCTGGGAGATGTGTAAACGGCTCGCATTTGGGAAGGTTTTATGAGGCCGACAATTTTAAGAGCACTAGTGATGCCTGTGGGGGCGTGGTTTCGGGAATAGTGTTAGTATTGTTAATGGTGTTCAACAGAGGTATAGGGTAAACCTAAAGCCGCCGCTTTTGGAGAAAAATAGTTTTCGCCAGGGGCGTGATGTTGAGCCCCAAGATGCAACGACCGGTGCGAATTAACGAAACACAATTGCAAATGTTGGCTGAGAGAGCGCGCTATGACCCGACCTTGGCCGGACCACTCTACAAACGGACCGCGGATGGTACCAAATGGCAATTACGTTGGTTTACCCTCTACCAAGTACGCCTTCCTACAAACATTAAGAAGCACATTTAACTTTTCGTGAATTTCTTGTGTTGCTTTCATGTCCTCAATTAACGTTAACCGTCTTCCGCGTTTTGTTTTAAAAGCTATTTTTTATTTTTCTGTATTATTTTTATTTGGATTTTATCTGAATTATTTTTAGTCCTCGTAGGACTCGCGTATTGACGGCTGCTTGTTCATATTTTATTAAGCTTCATATTTTACATTTTGTTAGGATGACCGTTCATTTTGTGTTTCTTAATTATACGTTAAAGTATGTGCTGGTAATATCTGCGTCTTTGATGGTTGCTCCATACACCTTATGGTGTTTCCAACAAGCAAACTTTTCTTTCACGCTTCAGTACTGTAGAAATTCTAGAAACACAACATGTATTTAGAACTGGAACATTGTAAGGAAATAATTTATAAAAAAGAACATTATTTAGAACGTAATATCGAAGTAACCTGGCTCTTTGTATTCCTACAGAACGTCTTGTTCTATTCGGAGTCAGAAAATTGGAGTCGGCCGACAGGTATTGTTTTCCTCGAGGGCAGTTATTGCGACAGGTTGATTGTTACTGGCAACAAGAAACCTGCGCCGGATAAGCAGGTAAGCTGTCTTGGGGTTTGTGCATGAAACAGTAGTACAGAACAAGCTGGGCAGAGAGGGAGAGAGTAAAACGAGGCAGAAATTGTAAATAATGGATGAAGGAAGGATGCAAAATTCAGAAGGAGAAATTTCGCTCTTCGCTTCTCGACATCAGTGTTGTCGATATCTACGCTGCAATACCCACTTGGCCCGTATATGTTTCATTATTATTACTGTTCGGTTGCTGTGGTTAGCGTTAGACTAGCAAGACATTTCCAAGTCCAGCAAGATCGGGAAAAGGGGGACGGGGAATCGGATAGGGTTGGAAGGGATAAGGGTTTGGAAAAGCAAAGGAGGCAGTGATGTCAGCAACTCTTGGTAACCACCTGGATAGCCATGGCAACGAGGTATCCCTGGCTTCTCTCTCCCTCTCATACTGCCTCTCCCCGTTATTCTCTCTCTATCACCTCCTGATGTTTTATTTAAGCTCATTAAAATTTCATTACGCTTATTTTTTCTCTTTTTAAAAAAAAAATGCAAAGATGTAAAAGCCGCCACTGTTACACAAGCTCGAGTTTTAATTTTCGGGAGAAAATTACGAGCTTTAACACTTGTTCGATTTTCTATACGTAGTATTGTTTCGCCATTACCTACCGTCGTGAACACCAGCGAGCTTACGAACTGCGAGCAGAAAATGAAAGTGATTGCCAAACGTGGATTCAAGCCATTCGTCAAGCTAGGTAATGTTTGTGTGATTCATTTTTTTTAGTAATTAACGAAAGAGCCTGGCTCGAAATTACTCCCGTACCCAATACTCCAGTTAAAAGTAAAGGGTAACTGTTCGTTGTCGATAAAATGGTCGCTGGTTTTAAAACTATCGTTTTATTATAATTTAGCCTTCTGCGTAGGCTTAAGTGGTGTAATTTCTTTGAAACGGGATTGCTAGTTCAGCACACTGCTATTCAGCAATTATCATGTAGGAATGCGTTCAAATATGTACGTTGTATAATTTCCTCTTGCGCAAAAGGGAACTGAGAGGACTTTTACAAGAAACTGAAAATCTTCTACGTTAATTGTAGTACAATGGATTCCGCTTCATTGGCACACATGGGAATCAGGCCACGATGGCCTAATCGCAATCCTATTCCCATAAATCATAGTTCACATAAGCTTGGAGTAATACGTCTTTGAGATCTGTCTTTAATATGGGGCAATCTACACAAAAAAGAACGTTGACTGGAAACGAAATTCACATGGACCATTTCCTTGAGATCTTGTAGCCGAAACGAAATTTCGCATTAGTGTACTCAAAACTGACAATATCGATCACCTAATCTTTTCAGTGGGTAATCCTGGTAATTCGAAGTCCGGAAAATCTATGAAGTGATAGTAAAACTGCGTGATTTTCCACAGAAAAGCACAAAGCGTGGGTAAACGTTGGTTCTCGTCTTACGAAATTACTTCTGCGCCACATAGCTCACTTCTAACGCTCGAGGGTTAGCACAGGTTGTAGATCGCACGAAAAAGTACACAACCAGTTTTACAAAATAAAATCGCGACTAATGTATTAAATATATAATATATTAAAGAATGAATATATGTGTACACATTTTTTTAATTAACTGTAAGAAAACAATTGGCTGTAACAAAATCTAAACACTATTGCCCTATTTTACCTTTACACAGAGAGCCAATCTACAGTATTTCGTATAATTTCCATTTCGTGCCGTTATCTCATCTTCATCGCGTATCTACTACAAAATATGTACCATGATTGTACACTTACAAATATGTTACGTATTTTATAGCAAGGAGTTTAGTGTAAATAAATGTCCAGTGGCCGGATTATGGAAGTTCTGCAATGATCATTGCGTAAACTTAAATCCCTGCACTTGTCAGTTACGAAGTCAGACAGCTATTGGATGAGCTGTATTACATAAGAGATAGGCGAATCAGACTAAGAACTTTTCACTTAAGCTTTATGGGGAATCGATCACAACTTCATTTTTTCTCCCTAGAATCTTTAAGAGTAGATACGGTGAAGCAATCGAATGAAAGGCTAGCTCATGGTGGGATAATTGTTTACCTTTTTATGTCACTGAGTACTTTGTACATTTGATAGCTTTCTATCAAGGGACGGATCATAAGTCACTGATCCTCCCCTAATGTTAATTTATTGCTAAAAGCGACCATATATCTTGGGAACGTGCACTTCACGGTTAGTCTCAAATCTCTTTATAGACACCTAAGGGTCCGCGGACCATACGCTACAAACGCCTGTCCTAGTATGAGCCTTGTACCTTTTGACAGACGTTACTGTCGTTATTTTTTTATTATTATTTATTTACCAACGTGAGCATTCGCTCTTTGCTGGCTTGAAATTATTTTACATACATTCTATGAATAGGGCATTTCACAATGGGGTCAGTTATAGCAGGCTATAATGTACCCCTTGGTTCTTTAAGGAGGGGGATGGCATTTTTAACAAACATCGCTATTGCTAATGCTACTGTCGTTCTCTCGAAGTAGAAGCTGCCATCCCCCCTCTAGACCTCCTTATCTTAGAAAAAATATTACGATTTGGTTACAATTGCCCCTTCCCCCTAAAAGCCAATGAACCTAAACATAAGACATACAAATCATGTTCGTACAAAATTCTCTTGGCTATGGCAAACAACCCAATTGAAAACACATCAACAAATAAAAAAGCTTTCATAAAACAAATCATCAAACGAAATGGGAAGAAAAATGGAAATCTTCACATAACCACCTCCAAGACCTTACAATAACCCCTTTTACAAAACCCATACGTAAACTAAATATCGACCGAAAGACAATCTCTACTTTAATTAAACTACGAACAACTCACTTCCCTACAAAAACATACTTATTCCAAATCAGAAAAATTACTAATACAACTTGCACCTGCGACAATATCTAGACAAGATTTACGACACATTATTTTCCTGCAAACACCTGAATCAACAAAGAGCCATTCTTTTACAAGATATCGCTAAATTTAAAATTCATTTCAACCAACAATCTATCTTGACCAATCCTAAAGCCTGCCAATCTATCAAATTCTTTGCTAACGCTGCAATAAAAATCTTAAACCCAACACTTTAAACACCAATAATTAAATATGTGCATTAGTTTGTTTTAATTGTATCAATGTCTTATAAACCATTTTTTCCCTCCCACACTATTTTACCCCTTTGTGTATATACTTTTGCCACACCAATTTGTTCATATCTACATCCACCTTGAATAAACTCCGATTTAATAAAAGGCGGCAATGAGCAGAGCTCACGCCACGCCATATAAAAGAAAGAAAAAAATGTTACTGTCGTTATTGCTATCTATATTTAATTATGCGTATACAACCACGAAAATACGTCTTTGTCTTTTCGTACGTAATAATCGCTGGAGATAATCACAAGGTGGCAGATCAATGGTATTTGGAGCGTGTTTGGATTTTGACGTTTTCCTGTTCATTTCAAATATTTTCGCAGTCAAGACTTTTGTTACTATGAGACAACTTTTTTAATGAACGAAGAACTTTTTTCTTAGCTGGAGTGATGGTTTTATGAGCTTGCATATCCCATTCCCAGATTGTAAGATTAAAAAAGGAGATTAGGGTCAATTGTAACACTTGTTTTTTATTTTATTTTTATTTTCACTTTGTGCAAGAACTTAACTTATGTCGGATTTTCAACTACATGCACTGTACTAGATGCGCAACTGTTCCGGCTACCCAATATACCATTATGTGTTAAAAGAATAAGATAAAACGATAATAAAAATATATGCTCCTTATTTGTGACTCTGTGTTGGGTCAAAAGTAACGTCAGCTTTAACTCGTGTTTCCCTAAATGCGAAATTGTCAAAGAAGTTTCTTCTGACAGACCGATTATATCTGCCTGGTAATTTACATACATAATCCCCATCAGTATTTGTACCATTCTAGCACCATTCTGTCAGCGACTAACGTATTTTAAGAAAAGTTAAATTTAAATAGAAAATGCAATTTTGGGAGACGCTTAGACCGGTTGTAGTGTCCCGGATCTTTTATGCTTGTAGAATCTTCGATCATTATCGATCAATTGTCAACGCTTCTTTATCCGATTCGATTAAAACCAACGAGTATTATAAAAAATTAGATTCGGGTCCAACAAGGTCGTACATCCGATCAGATTTCAGAAAAGCTCCAATCGTTCGATTAAATGTAACGAAGTCGTTAAAATCTTCTGTACCAACTAATGTAGTAACCTTTAGAAATAGGAATCGATATATCGGAGTGCGGTAATGATTGAAACCTTGTCGTGATTCGAAAACTTATTCGTTCAGGTCTTACTGGATCGTAGTTTTCGCGAAAAAGCTGTATCTGATCCGCCGATCCCGTCAGATCGGATCTTATTTTAAAAAGATCCGTAACACTGCAGCGAGCACGCCCCTCGCGAAACAAACCGCGCTACGTAGCGTTGCCATACCTCACAATTGTCTCACATCCGGAGTTGAAATCTAACAACCCTAACCATCTTGGCTTTTTCTACCTCATGAAAAACTACTTTGGAGAATTGGTATCACACGTTTCTGCTCTAGCTATAATAAACATAATATTGAGAACGATAGAACCCCTTATAAGGAAGCAACAACATCAGATTATAATGACTTTCTCATGTAACATACGAAGCGTAATTTATTCTTCTCACATGAAATATTTTTCAGCTCTACTGGCGTTATTTTATAGGACCTTGATTTTGTATAGACTCACAATGTCTGTTGTTCTTAAGTTTATTTTTTCTTTAGATTTCCTTGTGTTACAAATAAACAGAGTCGCCTCTATTAGGCAATATCTTTACAATTTGTGGAGATGGATAGAAAAGTGTTTACTCTAGTTTTCTCTTAACGTCCATATTTCAGTTTCAACAAGCTCATGCTACAAAAAGAAGAGTTAGAGCAGAAACATTTGCACTTGCTTCAAATTGTGGAAAGCGAAAAAACGGCCAAATGGCAGTACACGCAGCAATGCGAGGAACTGACCACCGAAATAAAAAAACTACGCGCCGAGTTGTGCATGCTGAAAAAGGAATGGCGGCTAACTCCCAGTGTCGTCAATCAATCCGGTGAAGGGCCCAGCACCGACGACGTAGAATCCGAAGATTTGAAAAAAATCCGTAAAGTACAGAGTTTTTTTCGCGGCTGGTTGTGTCGCCATCGCTGGAAGCAAATTATCGAAGAATACATTCGCTCGCCCCACGCCGAGAGCATGCGTAAGCGCAACAGGTACTACCCCTGGCTTCTCTATGGATTGGACACTTTTAGAGTCTTTTACCCTCGTTGTTGCCCATCTACTGGCCCTCATCATCCCCCCCAACCCCACCTTCATTTAATTTTTCACTTTAATTTTCAGTTTCACGCCGATTTTAGCTTCCATTTCATCTTCTTTCCTTTTCCTTAATTCTCCTGTTGCTAACATGTCTTTTGGAACAATCGCCCAGCTTGGTTTTCCGGATGGTGGAAACTGAAGAGGAATACGTGGCCCAGTTAGAAATCTTGGTGGCGTGTTTCCTCCGACCCATGAAGATGTTAGCGAGCTCGAAAAAACCTCCCTGCAGCCATGACGACCTGAACTCCATTTTTCTGAACGCAGAAACGGTCTTTTTTCTCCACCAAATCTTCTTGAAAGGCTTGTTGGCACGTATGAACTCGTGGCCGACTCTGGTTTTAGGTATTTCTTTTTGGCGAATTCTTTTTTGTTGTGGATCGGCCTCTGACGGCAGAAGTGGGTAAATCTTTGAAAGTAGGGGATTTGTTTGACATGCTGCTACCCATGCTACATATATATCAAGAGTATGTCAGGAATCACCATTTTAGCCTCCAAGTTCTCACAGAATGCAAGCAAAATACATCCTTTGCAGCCATGCTGAATCGCTTGGAAAACAAAGCGCCCTGCCAGGGCAGATCCCTGGAGACTTTTCTCACGTACCCCATGCACCAGGTAAGTAGGGATTAGCATGTCGAAATAGTGTCCAAATATTTTAAAACGCTGAATTATGCAACGTTTTTATGCGTCTTCCTGCTTACTTGCAGATACCGCGGTATATCATCACGCTACACGAACTCTTAGCTCATACGCCACATGATCACGTGGAACGGAAGAGTTTGGAAAATGCGCGGGATCAGCTGGAAGATTTGTCGAGACAAATGCACGATGAGGTACCTCAGTCGGGTTATTTTTACGACACATCTTTTCGCAATACATAACGTTCTTGGTTTGGCTTTCGTTCTGAAGTTCATGGAATCTGTAATGGAACACTTAAGTTCAGATCGACACTGTATACTCTTGACCTTTACCTGTCAGAAATTCGAGAAGGAAATACGCTTTTAGATCGCAGTGTTATTTTTCAGAGTTAAATGAGTCATTAAAGCCAGCCCATGTTATTCATAGGTCAGTGAAACGGAGAACATTCGAAAAAATCTGGCAATCGAACGCATGATTATAGAAGGATGCGATATATTGATGGACGTAAATCAAGTTTTCGTGCGCCAAGGTAAGCCGCTTTTTCTTTCATACCTTATCCTTCTTGTACCCGAATTAATTAGAAACTCGCTTTCATGCTCGTGTCTACAACAACTAGGAAGTTTACTGCATGTCGTGCCCGAAAAAAGTCGCTCACAGCGGGGCAGATTGTCCGTATCGACCAAATCCTCGGAGAAGGAGCAAGTTCGGCAATGTTTCCTCTTCTCCAGCCATCTCATCATCGCAACACGGTTATTGCGCTTCTCCTTATATAGAACTTGGGCAAATCTTCTAACATTCTACCATAGCTCTCCATAAATACGAACAATCATAGCAACTAATTTTCATACATTTCTATTATAGGACTCAAGGGGGGCGGCTTACTTTGGTCCCGAACGTGGGCAAAATCAGTTTAGCGGACGTGACGTTAGTTGAAGATCCTGGTGAACACAATAACAGTACAAATGACGACGACGGAGGTAGGCTTAAAAAAAAAGTTCCTTTTCGGGCTTTTTTTGTTTCCCGTTTTTGGATGTTGTGTGTGTCTGAGATGGGCGTAACTGTGTGCGAAAGTGTCGGGGGGCCCTTGGTTGATAAATTCTGGGCGTGGTATATCTGACTATAGATTCCTCAGTGTGCTCCATGTCCTCGCAAAGTTCGGGGATTTCCGAGTCGTCCGTTAGCGGCAGTACTTCGACTCGTACCGATTACCATGGCCTGGATTTTCAGTTGTTGGTCGATTCGAAGAAGGACTGCGGCGGAGGGAGTGGCTCTATGGTGATTCACTTAGTTGCGCCTTCCGTTGCGGATAAAGCGGCGTGGATTTCAGATCTTTCCCAGGCAATTCCTTTCTCGGATTTTTACGAAACATTTTCAGAAAAAAATAATACAATTACGTTAATGTTTTGTAGTGCATTGACAATGTGCATTTCAATGATTTTGTACACTTGGCACCTGACACATCCTCAGTAACTCATCCCCAATCTATAAGAAATGATCCCAAGTTGTTTACGGACGATGTAGATATCAGATTTAGTCGAACGCTCAATTCGTGCAAGGTAAAAACGTGTGAAACTCGATGCGATCTCATAGTAAGCTCACATTCTTGGCCAAACAGGTACCTCAAATCCGCTACGCCACACCCTCACGTTTGTTGGATCGGTTAACCGACTTACGTTTCTTGTCAATCGATTTCCTCAACACTTTTTTGCTCACGTATCGCGTCTTTACGGATTCCGTTACCGTCTTAGATGCTCTCAAGAAAGTATTCTACGCGGGTGAAACCGAAGCTGTCACCACCCCAAGCGCCCGGAATTCCGTCGTGTAAGCTAACACGAGTCTCGCATGTCTAAACAGATCTCGAAAGTAATTCGAGGTTTTCGACAGGTCTATTGAACTTTGCAGCAGCAATAGAAGCGAATGCGGCACCTACCTGACGGCGTCTAACCTAGAGGCGGAGCCTAGGGATTTACGGGATAGGGGCAGGAGCTTGTCCCCACGCCGGACATCAAGCGGAAGTACGGTTTCTGGTAAAAAGAGTTAAATTGAAATTTATAACTGCAATAAAATGAGTGCCATTTTTTACCGTCAGATTGATTTAATATATTGTGACAACAGGTTATGGTTCGGAAACGCACGAGAGAGAGAGAAGTCACAGTCGAGAGTACAGTAACCCTCTTGGTCTCGCGCCAACTAGCCGTGGGCAGTGGTGGAGGAGAAGCAGAAGGAAAGGTAAAGCTCCATTTTTTTAAAGAACACGTAAAAGTGAATACGAGCACGTTTCGGAGTGACTTAGTTCTCCCCTTTCTTTTCCTGACTTTTGTTAACCAATTTAGTTCTAAATTACTGAAATCAATGTAAGCAACTTGGCCTCGTGAAAATAGATAACAATAGTTCTTTTTATTATTTCGTAAAAAGAAAATACATATCAATACTGTTACGCCTTTTTTTCGAAAGAAAATACATATCAATACTGTTACGCTTTTTTTCGAAAGAAAATATATATCAATACTGTTACGCTTTTTTTCCAGAAGAGGAAGAACGTCTTGACGTCTCGCCAGCCCGGTCACTTTTTGTTTCCTTCACGCCTTCTTCGCCTTCACCGTCGACTTCGGTCGGACCCAACAGTCCCTTTACGAGTCCGAGAGGCTCCGCCCAATGGGGCGCGAGTTCGGGTGGGCTCCGTCCAGGGGACTCTCTGGGTGCCTTGTCTCGATCCCGTCGCAATAGTCGCCAGAACCAAGTACAATCCCAGTCACTCAGCTCGACCGAAACGGCTGAAGCTCCCGAGGAAGCTGAAGAAGCTGACGCTGCGGCTGCAGCAGCTGCTGCTGTCCAAGCCCAAGACGATGGGAACCATTTAACTATTCCCCAAAGTATGGGCACATCTTCCAGCGCTGACACATTGACAGGTTCGAACCCTTTCACTGAAACAAAAAAATATAAAAATTTAAATTGTGTTCAAATCAGTGTCTAATGAAACATTATTTATTTTTTCAACTTAGATGCTATAAGTGTCGATTCTGCACATACAAATTTCAGTACCAGCACCAATACCTTGGTAGCTTTTAATATGGATGAGTCCGCTAATAAGGAGAGTACTCCCAATCTTCCCGAAAATGCCGTGACGAGTGTCCAGGAATCGAGCCAGGAAAAGACTTCGGATTCGGATAAAGATAGTTCCAGTAATACCGGTCATGATAATGACGAAAAAACCGAGGAGGAGCCTGCCATCCCGCCACCCCAACAACATGCCCTAAGAAGACAATCCTTAGTAAGTGGTCGTTCGTGAGCTTCGTGCCTGTCTTTTTACAATTTTTCCCTACAATTCTATAACTATTGCTTTTCGATCATGTTTTCTTATTTGTATTCCATTTTGCAGATCACAGGGCAATCTGATAGCGTGACGTCAGCTTCGGATCTAGACTTTGATGACGGTGAGACCTCGCATTCCTATTCCTACTCTGTAAGGAGTTCGTGGGCGTCCCAAGGACCCTCACCCCTGGTAACTTTGCTCAGTTAGTTCCATGTAAATTATTCTAATTACACATATTACCATAGCAAAGTTTATACGGAGCGCGACGCTTCCGACGTCGGGACGGAGACGGTCCACCGCCAGCGCCTTCAACGACATCCCGTCACGCTCCAGATTCACCCCAACTACCCCGCAGTGTTGGTGTGGTAGTGACCTCTAACCGCCAGTCACAGCGGCGGTCGAGTACATCGCACGCGGCCGCAGCGTTCGCCGTAGCTACCGCCGGCTCGAGCAATCCCCGTGACCATCCCATTATCCAAAGACTGGGCTCCGGCAAAGCCAAAGGATCTTTGACAGGAAGTGCCGGTCCTTCTCTTTCTGAACACCGCGGCAGTTTCCAGAACTACCGCAAAGAATCGGTCATGTCCACAGCGGCAACTATGCGGGTCCTTAATGTGTTGCGGCATTGGATTTCGAAGCATCAGCAAGTAATATCGTATACCTTTCCCTAAGAACGGCAGGTCGGTTTGTTGCTAACACCAGTTTTGCCTTAGGACTTCGATAACGACTCACGACTGAAGAATTTGACGGTGGAATTTCTCGAAGATGTGTTGTCCAGTCCTCAATTATTACCAGCTGAACACAAAGCTGCGTCGCAATTATTGCGGTTACTAACCCGAGAAGAACCAGCGCATGCTCGAATTGATTTAGATGTGCTTCTGGCTCCACCTATGGTAAGAATAAAAAAAATAGAATTGGAAAAGAATCCAAGCTTGCTCGGGTGAATAATAGTTTTCAGATTTATTTTTTTAGTAATTAACTTTGATTTTAACACTTAAAGTGTTCAGCTTAACTTGCTATATTGTATTATGTATTTTATGATTCCTTTTGTGTCACGTTTATTATACATTTTCCCATTTTGAATAGTATCTTTTTCTTTTACAAAGGTTTTATTTTAAATAGATTTTTTCTCATTAAAAAAAGTCGCTCTTTTGCATCTCCGAGAGACTTTCAGTAAATGAGTTCTAGAATGCATAACACGATCTTTGTTAATTTATGAAGGGTTTCAATGTTAAACTTCGCGCGACCAAATGATAGGTCGAAATATCGCAGAAACTTTTATTTACTTCTGTTTGCTTCTTTCAGTCGCCTAGTAAAGATGGAATAGAAACGCTGTCTGCCCTGGAAATCGCCGAACAGATGACGTATTTGGATCACAAGATTTTCGTTTCCATCCGAAGCGAGTAAGTCGACATTTTTGTCACACCTTTTCTGGAACTCGCATTTCGAGGCTAGTTTTACATCTGCGACAGGAAAATTAACCATTTTTTTTATCGAAACAGAGAGTTGCTAAACCAAGCGTGGATGAAGCCTGACAAAGCAACCAGAGCGCCGAACGTCCTTTTGATCACTAAGCGGTTCAATGAGGTGAATATTACGATAGAGGTCATCGACATTGAGGAATTGACCATTGTATGTTGCAAGGTGTCCTTGTTGGTATCCTCGGAGATTATGCGTCGCACAAATTTGACAGCTCGTATTGCCGTCATCGATAAATGGACCGCGGTGGCTGACATTTGCCGGTGTTTACACAATTTCAACGGCGTATTACAGATTTGTTCGTCCCTGAACAGTAACGCCGTGTTCCGCTTGAAGAAAACCTGGGAGAAGCTTTCCAAAACGGTATTGTTCACAAACATTTCTACACTAAGCACGAAGAATCAAAATTTCCTTGTTATTTCAGACGAGGCAAACCATTGAGAAGTTACAAAATATCGTCTCTTCGGACGGACGCTTCCGGAATCTGCGCGATGCCTTACACCGCTGCGATCCACCCTGTATTCCCTATTTGGGTATGTACCTGACTGATCTTTCATTCATCGAGGAAGGTACACCTAACTTCACGGACGATGGACTTCTCAATTTCTCCAAAATGCGCATGGTAAACAAGATTGAAAAATTTCCACCAGCTATGATCAAGTCTTCAAGTCAAATTGATAACCTTGTGAAAAATTTCGCGTTTACAGATAGCTCACGTGATCCGCGAGATTCGTCATTTTCAACAAATGCCATACAAAATCGAGCACGTGCCCAAAGTCACGAACTACTTACTAGATCCTTCGCTGCTACTCAGCGAAGACGAGTTGTACCAGTTATCACTTGAAATGGAACCCCGGCAATCCCGTTTGGGTTCCATTTCCCAACAAGCTCCTCCGCCGCCGACGTCACTGGCTACATGACGGCGTCGAAACACCTGCGCGGGACTCTTCACTTAAATCTCATTTGAAATGAGAAGTGCAAGAGAAGGCATTCGTTAGCATTCTACTGCTTCATCGGAAAAGCGTGGAATTTGGAATGTCTTTTGCCCCGCAGGTGGCCTTTTTTGTTTGTTTGCTTTTCCTTTCTCTACTTTTTGAATAACAAAATACTTTTCACAACCCATTTTCTTGTTTGAAGAGAAAAAAAATTACTGCCCTATTTCCTCGTGCCCCTGTTCACAAACCTGAAACGAACCTAATCCGGAAGAAAGGTCTGAAAATATCCCTCAAAGATAGGTGTTTTGATCAGCTTTCTTCCGTTTTGAACCATCTTCACATTTTTAAGACCAAAAGACCTGGCTCACTTTCTCCCGTCCACCCTTTGTAAACCCAACTCAGCCCCTTTTTGCTCATATTGTTCTAGTCTACTCATTTTCTCATCATACCATTTAGGAATTGAATAAGTTCTTTTTTGGCACGTACTTGTCCAATTTGATCACACGTTACCTTGATCCCGTTGACTTTTAACAAAAAAGGGTTCTTTCTTCCAACCCTTTTTGCCTTTCACTTAGACAACTTGTTAAAGGCTCCCAGTTTTATTCTCGAGCCGACAAAAAAAATGTTTGTATGTGGCAAATGTCGTTGTGTTTGGATTTGAATGCGTAAGTTCGTATCTTTCATTTAAATTTTAGGCCAGAAGACAAATTTTATCCTTGTTCCAGAAGAATCTCTATTTCCATCATCTTTGCACAATACACCAAAAAGAAACCCTGTTGAAATTGGGCTTT
Source organism: Triops cancriformis (assembly GCA_020615345.1). Taxonomy (NCBI): domain Eukaryota; kingdom Metazoa; phylum Arthropoda; class Branchiopoda; order Notostraca; family Triopsidae; genus Triops; species Triops cancriformis. Next base: position 14,161 of record JAHZNP010000183.1, on the reverse strand, counting down.
TATTATTGTAGCTGAGGTTTTACAAAGGAGATTGCTCCGAAATGAACACCATTATGGAATGGCTTTTCAAAACTTGAGGCAAACGTGGGGAGATTAGACTTTAAGCTGAGGATGAACTTCGGGAGATATACAATATTTGCAAAGGATATTTGAGTCTTCTACTACTCATTTTTTGAAGGTTACATACTGATAGCGACAAACTTTTTCCGAAAAAAATAAACGACCGCTTGCTACAATGAACCAATGGCTTCTCGCTTATTCCTCGTATTTGGGAGCAGGGCTCTTGATGTTGGAATAGTCACGCACTGGCGAGAAGAACTGTAATGCAATCATAACAAAAGTTAAGGAGACAGGTGGGATGAATATTTCGAAAAAAAACATACCTTGTACTGTTTGTCAGCGTACTCATTCCATGGCTCAGGGTTGGTTTTACGGTTCCATGTGACGTCGGGGTTGCGAGTAGCCAAACGGAGAGTGTAGAGCAAAGCTCCTACGCAGCCAGCTCCAACGCAGACATACAACGGAATCAGCTGCGAAGTTTAAAAAAAAAATTAACAAGAGCTCGTAACATGGACCAACTTCTCACAACTTCAGAATAATGGAGATACAAATAAAGAAAGCTGTACTTACCGCTGGGTGCTTTTTCATAGATTTGAAAGAAAGACCTTGCATTGTGACGGCTTGCTGCGAACTCTTAAGCGATAGGAAAAGTGAGTAACAATGAAGTGGACTACGTGAAGTTTGCCAAATCCACCATTAGCCCCGAGCAGAAAGAGAGAACAAGAGTCAAATGAGGGGTGCGCTTTCTCAATTGTTTTCTTCATACTAACGATACCATGGTCCACAATATTACTACCTAAAATGTTTAATTTTTAATAAATTATATTATTGCGTTTCTTAAGTGTATGTTTTGTTTCTTATGCAAATTATTCACTTACTACCAGATTTGATAGCAGTCGTCCATGTTATTGTTTACAAGGTTGGAGCATGCAATGCCATAACAAGTCTGTTTTTACTCTTAAAATCTACATTTTGTGACTTGCGATAATCTCTCTTATAAAATACGTTATACCAGTTCGCCACTAATTTTACTCATACCGTTCATGTGTGCTCGGGATACAGCCGTGCCTCGGTTTTACGGACAAGTAACTGGAAGGTGGTGTTTTGTTAGATCCGATTACATGGGGGACTCGATGATTCGTATCACTAACGATTCGTAAAAGGCCGCCTTTCACCAGCTTTCACAAAACTTTTACTATTCTTAACACTGGCCATTTTAGGAATAGTAAAAGTATAATGAAAAGGGACCTGTTACGAATCGCTAGTGGTACGAATCATCTCTTACCTGATTACCTGTAACACCCGAATCAAACGCAACATTAGGCTGCGTAGCCTTGTATTTTGTTTTGAAAATGGCAGATTTTCATAAAGTAATCGATTAAGAAAGCTTGTCCTGTGTTTTGAATGCTTGGGAGACACGTGTCCGCCAAACTGAAGTATGACTAAAGCATTACAAAGGTATAAAGTCATAAGACACCCAGGTTCGTAGGTGCCATTATGGATTATGGACTAGTGACGAAATCAGGACTAAGATTACTTATCTCATTGTACATTTTACGAGTGTTCCAAAGTAACGGACTATCAGAGCGTGACTTGGCTCGAAACCCGTTAAAGACGGCAGCTGAGACTGAGGCTCGATGTTTTAACATCTAAGTTCGGCCATTCGGCTGAACTTAGATGTTAGGGATATGTTAAAAAAGGGACAAAATGTCTCTTATATGCGTATTTCTCTTACATTATTTATTTTCCAACGGCTCAGATATGTTACCGAAGCAAATTTATCTTATAAGCTGTTTCCCTTACATACGGTTTTATCCTATATCTTTACAATACAACGAACATTAGGGATAAACTATCTCTTTCATTAATTGCGTAGACTGAAGACCTGTTGTTAACATCAAATCTGATGCATGCCATTATTTTTATTTGGGCTGGTTATAGGTGTTGATTTCGAATGTAAGTGGAAGCTGTGGTGAAGTCTTCGAATAACATGGAGCTCTTTACAGCGAATTGGAGCCCATTAGGAAACAATTTCTATTGGTAATACTTTATTATAAATGAATTTTTGTCACGTCTTAACGCGCTATAAATGTAGGAAATTTGAGCTTTATTCAATGGGATGGAGCGATTTGATTGATTTTAAAGATTTAATCGTAGCATCGGGACAGTATGGAGGGCCCGTTGCCGTTGTCCGCGACGAAAAGAAGTTCACGAAAGTTCAAACAGCCGGGAAGCCGTCTTTGTTCATATTTTCCTCATCAGGACAACTCGTGTCTACTATTAAAGTATACTTTTAAAAATTCCCATGTATATCTTTACACAGTTGAATCTCTGTCCATATCATAGTGGGAATCTGGGTCAATAGTCAACATGGGCTGGTCGAACACCGAAGATTTACTTTGTATTCAAGATGATGGAATGGTATTAGTTTATAACATCTTGGGAAAATATCAAAGAACGTTCAGCATGGGTCAGGCAAGTGAAGAACCGAAGATTTGTGAAATGCCTGCAACAGCTAATAGATTTACAATTAGGAGGCTAAAGACACTCGTGTTTTAGAAGCTCAAATTTTCACCAGTGGCACAGGAACGGGCATCGCTGTCTTAACTTCTGCTTTCCGAGTGTTTTTAATCAATAATTACAAAGAACCGCGGATACGAAGGCTGGCTGATACACCCGGTACTCCGATGCGTCCCTCGGCATGGCTTGCACATTCCTTGGAGAGAGAGAGTCGGATTTTCTATGCCAGAGATAAAGATCTCTTTCTTCTCGAGCCCACTGAAGAATACGCTCTTCCTCAAGTACCATTATTACTTTATTGTTATACATTAACTTCTATTTCATTTCACTGTTACAGCGTCCGGAGTTCAGTGGTCCATTCTTAGCTATTGTAAGTTTGGCAGTGTCAATGGATGGTCGCCATTTGGCCATTATGACAGATTCGGGACGAGTCTGGTTAGGAAGTTCGGATTTGAGAAGAAAGTACACCGATCTGGATACTCAGTGCCTCAGTGCTCCCTTACAAATGGCTTGGTAGGTTATGTTACACTTGTTAAAGTTAAAACTGTCTTTCATTATAATTTTCTGCGCATATGAAACATATTTCACCTTTCAGAACATGAGCCTTGATTGTTGGCCAATTTGTTGTCTTTTTTGTTACGAATTACGTCAGGTGTGGTACCAACGCAGTCGTCATCAGTTTCGAGGCCATTTTGCTTGTCGCCGGGCGAGATAAGGACAGCTTTCATTACCTCTTAGAATCTACCGTTCATCTAAGTCCTGAATTGGATGGTGTGCGCCTTATTGGCCAATACACGCACGAATTTTTGGGTCCGGTCCCTACCGTTACTCAGGATATTTTCCATATCGGGTCAATGGCGCCTGCTGCCATTCTATTAGAAGCTTCGAAAGAATTTCAGGTAAACCTCTTTATTTTGTGTATAACGAATCACTTACTGACGTACTCCTTTGTTACTGTCGGAACATTAGCGCAAAAGTCACCGCGCTGACGAATATGTTAGGATGGTAAAGGACCAACTGGAAGTCGCTGTAGCTCACTGTATTTCAGCTGCAGGCACGGTTTACCAGCCCGACAAGCAAAAGATGCTACTGCGAGTAAACCGATTAAAAATTTTCTCTTAAAAATAGCATTCAGATTACGGTCGGATTTTTTTCCTTAGGCTGCGCAGTTTGGCAAAAGTTTCTTGAGTAACTATGATCCTAGTCCGTTTGTTTCCATGTGTCAGAACCTCCGATTGTTGAACGCTGTGCGACATTATAAAGTTGGATTACCCTTGACTTACAAACAGTAGAAAGAAAGTTATTCATGCGTCTCACTTTCATCTCACACCCTATTTTGTTTAGACTCGAAATGCTAACTTGCCCTGTGCTGTTGGACAGACTGGTATTGCGGAAGCACTACTACCTGGCCATCCAGTTGTGCGGATATCTGAAACTACCTGATCGAGAAGGAGCTTCTCGAATTTTATTCCATTGGGCCATGAGTAAGGTAATACAATCTTTAATACAGTGTGAAAATGGTCTTTTCGTAAAGGAACGGAAATGTACACGAACGTACGAAAGTTAACCTCCTTTTAATGTGTGGAATATCAGTAGGGTGAAAGCCTAAGATGACATTCGTCAATAAAAAAGGAAGCATAATATCTATACATCTTTTATTTTGTTGTCTAATGCAGGTTGAAGAAAAGCATGTGGAGCCTGGCTTGTCGTCTTCCATATTTCATAAGCTGGAAGGAAGGGAAGGTGTGTCCTTAGCTGATGTAGCAGCTGCTGCCGCAAAAGCCGGGCATAAGACATTAGCTATCGAGTTGCTAGAAAGGGAGCCGCGTGCATCACAGCAAGTCGATTTGCTTTTAAAGCTGGGCGAAGATAGGCCAGCCCTACAAAAAGCGTTGGAATCGGGAGACATGGATTTGGTGCATACTGTGTTATTTGCCTGGAAGGACAGAATGCCTATGGGTCAATTTCAAGTATGCGTTATGCTCTGTCAGTTGCTCTTTTTAACGTGAGTCTCGTTTTTATCTCCGTACAACTTCAGATGTGGGTTCGACAGTTCCCTGTTGCGTTAGATTTGTACATCCGTCAGTGCTTAGAAACGGGCCAATTATCCGCGCTACATGATATTTATGTTCAGGAAGATGATTTCACAGCCCAGGCTACATTAGCTGTCCGCGAAGCGTATGGAAATCCTGTAAGCCTTGATATAATCTTTTCGTCTATTAGTAAAGTTTTCTCGTTTGTGTAGCGGATGGAAAATAGGGTGGCGTCGTTGGTAGCAGCACAGGATTTGTTTCGGAGGGCAAAAAATGAATGGGCATTAGGCGTCTGTGAAGATCAGCAAAAGTTGCTAAACATGCAGGTTAAGTTGGAACCGCGTTTAGGAATTGCGCTGCAAGACATGTCCTTACAAGATACGTTGAGGTTACTACTAGTGAAAGGCGAGCGAAAAGAAGCGGAAGAAGTGGCAAAGAAGTTCAAAGTACCCGAAAGAAGGTAGTGCTTTTCATCTTATTCTATTTTTTTTATATAAATAAAGGCGAGTCATCCAGTTTAATAAATGTGGTCTTAGATGGTGGTGGATCAAGGTTATTGCACTCAGCGAGTTGGGAGATTGGCTAGAACTTGATAAGCTTTCAAAATTGAAAAAGTCGCCTATTGGCTATGAGGTATGTTGCCGAAAAGGTGGTTTGCACCGATTACACGAGGTTTTCCTCTTTCTTCCTGTATTTATTTATTTTCTCAGCCTTTTGTGGATGCTTGTTTGGAACAAAAAAACCGCACGGAAGCCATGAAGTATTTGCCACGTGTTTGTGAAGAGTTGAAAGTCAAGTACTATGTCAAGGCTGGGTAAGCATATTGCTTACAAGTTTTTCCTTATATTTTATTTATTTATGTTTTTAAATTACTATTTATAACTTGAAATCTACTTTTATTGTTTCAAACGTTTTTTTTTATTCTACCTATTTATTTTTAGTTGTATAATATATTAGCTTTAATTTAAATATTTATTTATTTTACAGCCTATTTGAACAAGCAGCAAGACTAGCATTGGAGCATCGAGACGACGACGCGTTACTGTACGTGCAGTCCAAGTGTGCAACTGACCGGGCCATGGTGGATCAGATTAATGAAATGAAGGCGTCGCTAGCGCAGAAGAAATAGATAAATGGAGCGTTATGTTCCGCAACGCTGTTCAAGTCTTACATTAGATGGCATTAGTTGTTCGTTAACGGGAATATGGTTACGTGTCTGTGACATTGCCATGTATGGAAATAAGAATTATGTTTTCTATAGTTTCTCTATGATTTTCTTGTGTAAAAATTTTAACAGTAATGAAATAATATTGAATTAAATTCCATGTAGCATTAAGTGAATTTACTAAGCCGACTTTTATTTATTTTAAACATTCTTACAACGTTTTAAGACAAATAAGCAAGGGTAGTGGCAACGTTGGAGAGATTGACGTGCACAGTAAACTGACAAGCTTCTTGTACTCTTCAACTTGTGAACGTCGTCATTCCGGTAGGTTTGTTGAGTTTCTTTGATGGAACAATTTCTGACGTACAATTTATCATAGATCTGACATTATGGATGAGCTTACCAACTTTATCGAGCCCGGTCGCCAATTTGCCAAGGATTCCATCCGGTTAATTAAAAGATGTACCAAACCTGACAGAAAAGGTAAGCGTATGGTAGTCTTTGTAACTGTGTATTGCCAGCTCAGTAAACTAATTTCAATCGTTTGAATGTGCAGAATTCCAAAAGATTGCCATTGCCACTGCTATCGGTTTCGCCATTATGGGATTTATTGGATTTTTCGTCAAGCTCATTCATATTCCAATCAACAACATCATTGTGTAAGTGGTTCACTCGTGTTAGCTGTAGTAGCTGTTGCATTGAAAAGTTGCTAACTCCGTTTTATTTCTTCCTTTGCAGGGGCTCGTAAAGTGCGTTTTTTTCCTGTTGGTGAACTTAATGGATTTTCTTATATGGGTGACTGTTAAAACATAAAATACATCCTTCCCTTTAAATATATGAATTCGCCAATCCTTCACATTCTTGAGTACAACCCATAACAATATGAACGCAGTCCTCCGGCCTTTCATTGCCTGAACACGCCCATTAGGCCAAGGTCTCCCCCGGTTTACGCGTATTATGCGTTCCGAGAACGGTCAAATTGAGTCGAGGAAGTCTCTTGGCTATTATGCTGTGTGCCTAACATTACGTTACTTAACTGCGACTCGCTGTTGAATTCTGAATAAGAACGCCCTGAGCAATCAATGCTCGTGTCGTTTGCGTTGCGAACGTTTAATTCGCTTGACCAAAACTATTAACCGAGCGACACCTGTACTGTTGTACTATAGAGCCATTTGAGCAGTAAAACAAAAAGTTCAACGATGTATGATTCTTCAGTGCCGCTGTATGTACATTTGTGTTCTTACTGATCAAACAATACTTTTTTTTACTTCATTCTTGTTATTTTTACTTTTGCCAATATTGTTTTTTTTTCCTAGGCATGTGTATGCTTGATTAAGTATTCTGCCGCTACGCCCTGCTTGTCATGCGAAAAGGTGTTAAATAGAGACGAAGGGCGCCTGCGTGACGTTCCGACCCTGCTTGGTAAGGTAGGGACTAAAACATCGTGTTGTCTCGTTACATTTCTTTCTTGGTGGTCCATTAGTCTGTACGTACCTCCCCCTCGACAGTAAGCTCCACTCCTTTTGTTCTCCCCCAAACATTCTTACTAGAAAGTCCCCCCCAGTGACGCAGCCGGCGCCCTGGCTTTCCCATAAAGACGGTGCCAAGACTCAACTGTGAGTCGCCGGGAATTAAAGCCCAGAGCAGACGTGTGTCTGAATTCAAAGGTACCACAACAAAAACACGCAGCGTAGCACGCGGTATTTGTGCTTCCGAGAAAGTTCTTCCCTTAAACTAGTTACATCTCGTTCCTTCCAGTTCATAGTGCAAATTCTTCGCCCAAGTAGCTAAGCTAACGTAAGTTCGCAATTTTTTTGCAAGCACTAATTACCTTCAACGTTGAGCATCAGGCGTTTCCTGCCATCTCCCCGTTATTGATTTTCTCCCGCACTGAGATCCTACTCCCTGTTTGTGTAGATCGCCCGTCTTTTTTGGTCCACTTCCTCGTGTTAGTGCAAAAAATATTCATGTCTGGACGACGTGGACGCGCACCGGCTGACACGGCCAATGAAGCTAATAATGATATGTGGATTCCTGGATTGGGACAAGACAAACCACAACCCCGTGTTCTAGGAACGTCTTTCTTCGGTTACGTGCCCGACGCCTATTCCATGAAAACACCAAATATGCCTTCGGAAAGCCCAAGTCGAGCAGCGTCAAAAACAACTTCGCGAGTAATAAAATTTACCAAATATCCTTGAATCTCAATTAGTGCTAATTTTTTAGCGGTGACTTAACTTACGCTGTAAAATGTTAACACCAGTACGTGAGCGATAATTCAGTGGTTTTAATTCATAAGTTAAAAGAATAAAAACCAGGAACAAGTTAAATAGGTCACGTCTAAATGGTTTAAAAACAACTCCCATAAATTGAGAATCTCTGTACATAAACAATTGATGGACATTTCTTTTCCAGCGGAAGTCATTAAAACGCGATTTAATCTTGTCTTAGGCTGAAAGTCCTTCCCGGGAAGTGCCTGAGGCTATTGCTGCCGAAGAACCCGTAGCGACAGTCGAAGCCGCGGCCACATTAGAAGCTTTACCTTTAGATTCCAATGACCAGGTGAGTAATCGGATCTACTTTTTTTACTGTGAATGCCCTAAGGCAATCGTGTGTGAACCTCACTTTCGTTCACATAGTTTAACGGATGCGGTTCCGTGTAGGTAGTTTCGAATTTCCGGGGACCCTTCGGCATTTTCAAGGTTAGTTAAGCACTCCATGTACCGGTCATTGGCACCTTTAAATTCTATATCCCAGTAGTGACTTGTGTAGTTTTCATTAAAGCCCTAAGGGTGCGTAGCACGCACGATGTTCCTCAACAGGGGGAAAAAAACGAGTAGGTGGAATGACAAGTCATACTTCTCATCGTAAAGGGAGGTATGCCCAAATAGAGTCTTTTGCGAGTTCGCCTTTGGAATACATAATTAGGCTTCGCTACGCTTTTCCGACCGTTGAAACGAGAGAGAGAACTCGTTTGTTTAGCGACGGAGATTACTCCCTCCCAAGAAAGAACTTGTAAGGTAATTCAAAAATATGCAAAACGAAAAGATCGTTAACTCATTTGTAGCCTGAGGGACTTGTCTATTCGTCATGACTACTAGGTGGCGTAGGTGTAAGAAACGCCTCAATTTGGCTGCACGCCTGGGCGCGGTCCCCAACTTCCTAGTTTAAATCCAGCACAGCCAACGATTTGCCGTTTGTCGTAGCCGTCTTTGTACTTTACCCCCGGCGGTGTTGTGTTGTGGTGTTTGTTTGTGAACGACCCTAGCTCGGTGTGCAGCTGTCATTGTGTGACGCAGGAATTTGACGTGTTTTTTACGCACAATCTCTTAGAAGTAAAACGCTTTTTTAGTAGATTTTATTCTTTTTTGAAACTGAAACAGTATCCGAGTTTTACCGAAGCCAAGCAGATTTTTCGCACAGTGAAGACCAGACTCCGAGAGGAAGAGTTATTCTGGCTACGAGATAGATCGATCGTTGGCCTTAAGAAGTTTTTCGTTATTTTTTTCGTTACACAGACATTGAGTTAGGGTTGGGGAAAGGTTTTGTGACAATTTCGCTCCACGCACTGCATTGCAGAGGAGTTGTTGCGTTTTTTGACTTGCGAATCGAGCGTCCCAGTGGCGCCGAAGAGTAGTCACCTTCTCTATTGATCCGTCTGCTACAAACCTGGGCAAGCTTCTGCGCCGGTTTTGGTGGTAGGCGGGGTGACTCGATATTGAAAGCTATCGCAAATTTGCTTCTCAGTCTGGTTTTTCATATGAGCGAAACTGTTTGGCTTCTTAACTTCCTTACGAAACATTCGCTGACAAACAAGGTTTCTGTAGTCTCACTGCGGCCGAGATTTTTAGTCCTCCCGACAAAAAAGCCTATCTGTCTTTTGAATATCGATCATGTCTGCCCGTGCTCAGAGTGCTACGCCGGTTCGAAAGGTCCCCATCCACCTGCAGGTAACACAAATGCTTTCAACTGCTTTTTTCGCGTCTTGGGGAAAGAACAAAAAGACGCTGTGTCACCCTTGACTTGTTTAAGCAAGGAAGTGTTCACTTTCTTGGGTCGATATGCCTCTTTTCCTTCGTTTTTACGTCGCGGAAATTCTAATGGGCTTTTCTCCATTGTTTCGTGTTTCAGAGCGCCCAGAACCGCCTCCTTATCAAGCATGGCAAAGTGGTGAACGCTGACGGTATCCAAGATGCGGATATTTATGTAGAGGAAGGCGTTATCAAGTAAGGAAACTCATCATTAGGATAATTAGCGAGTCCGTTTTAAACGTATGCCTGGTGAACTCTTTCGCACGTACCTTTTTCTTTTGCAGACAATTGGGGAGCAACTTGATTGTTCCTGGTGGCGCACGGGTGATTGATGCCCGGGGCAAGTACGTGATTCCTGGTGGAATTGATCCCCACACGCATTTTGAATTGCCATTCATGGGCACGACATCCGCTGACGATTTCTATAGCGGCACTCGGGCGGCCATCGCAGGTGGTACCACCACCATTTTGGATTTTGTGATCCCCGGTCCGGGCCAAAGCTTAAGCGAAGCTGTAGCGGATTGGCAACGCAAAGCCGAAGAAAAGGCGTGTTGCGATTACGGTTTCCATGTGGCTTTGACGCAGTGGAATGATGGCACGCCGCAGCAGATGGAAGAAGTTATCCGTAATCAGGGCATCAATTCTTTCAAAATGTTCATGGCGTACAAGGGAACGTGGCAGCTTAACAATGATGAATTGCTGGCCGCTATGGAAAAGTGTGGTCAGATTGGAGCTGTTGCCATGGTAAACTATCCTTCAAATGAATGGCCTAGAAAGTCCTATCGTTGCCATAGAAGAGGCTTTAAGTCATTGGATGTCTTGAGTGACTCATCTAAGGGTGTCGTTTTCTAGGTCCACGCCGAAAATGGCGACGCCATTGCTGTGAGAGCCAAGAAACTACTGGAAGCTGGCGTGAAGGGACCTGAAGGTCATGCTTTATCCAGACCGGAAGAGGTGGAAGCGGAAGCCGTTTTGAGAGCTTGCGTATTAGCCGATGCCGCGACCTGTCCGTTGTATGTGGTCCATGTCATGTCCAAGAGCGCAGCGCAGCAGGTGGCTGAACGCCGTCAAGCGGGTGCTGTGGTCTTTGGAGAGCCTATTGCCGCCTCGTTAGCAACGGACGGAACCCATTACTGGAATACTTGCTGGAAACATGCCGCCGCGCATGTCATGTCCCCCCCACTACGTCCTGATCCCGAAACGCCTGCAGCTCTAATGGAACATTTGGCCAAGTAAAGCTCACTAATAACTTAGCACCACGCTTACCGTTTTAATTTCTTAAAGGGATCATTTGCAAGTTACGGGTTCGGATCATTGCACTTTCAGCAGCGAGCAAAAGTCGATAGGAGAGGGAGACTTCACTCGTATTCCTAACGGAGTTAATGGCGTCGAGGAACGTATGGCCATCTTGTGGGAAAATGGTGTTGTAAAAGGACTTCTAGATCCTGCACGTTTCGTTGCGGTTACTTCCACCAACGCTGCCAAGATCTTCGGTTTATATCCGCAGAAAGTAATAAGATTTTGTAATTAACGCATTACGTAAACAATGAGTAATAACGGGAACCGTGACGGTAATATGAAATTACAGCTGTAATTTCGTGTGTCCTTTCCTGGTATTACGTGGTTAGTAATAGAGCATGTTTTGGCCCTTTTATTAGTGGTAAAAGGCTGCGAGGGTGACAAGCAAATTTATGATTTTATTGTTGTCTAATAGGGTTGTTTAGCTGTTGGCTCCGACGCAGATATTGTTATTTGGGACCCCACCAAGACTCGTACCTTTACCGCTGCTGAACACCATTCCCGGGTCGACTTCAATGTATTCGAAGGCTTGACGTGCCATGGTGTTCCTGAGTACGTCATTGTGGGTGGACGTGTGGTGGTCGATGAGGGTGACCTCAAAGCCGTGGGAGGATGGGGCAAGCGTTTGGATATGGCGGCTTATCCTCAATACGTATACGATATGATGAACAAGCGTCAGCAGGTAAATTATACCTTATTATTCGTTAGTTGAAGTACTTATTTCTCGTTTTAAGTAATCTGAGAAGTTGGAGTTATTTTTGTAAAATAAAAAATCTCTAATGTCGTGTACCTATTTTCTTGTGGTAGCTTTCCATATAATTCTACTAGCAGTTGTTTTCACCCTAATTTCTTTACTTCCTACACAATTGTTTCTCCATAGATTATCTTTACTAATTCTAAGTAATTCCTTTTTTAAGAATCTAAATCTTTCAACCACTGTAGTAAACTTTTAGGTACACCTTTACTATTTAGAATGCCCGTCTTGAAATTAGTATTTTTAACAGGTTTCTTGAAACATTTAAACTAGGTTTCTCCCAAAATTGGTTTGTTATATTTTTGTGTTTTTAATACATTTAAAAAATATATTATGAGTACCTTTGGTGTTCTTTATTTTTAGGTATTTTCAGTAGATTTAAAAAAAATTAAAGTCGACATAGGCTCGCGTAGTAGATTTTTTTATTCTTGATTATAATTAGGTATTCTTGGAGACATTTCGGTATTTCTGTTACATTCTTAGGCATTTTAAATACGAGTGTTATTTTAGAATTTTAAAGAATTTACTGTACTTTTAAAGATATTTTTTAAAGTTTGACTTTTTGTCTCAATGTATTTTCCGCCGTGCAGCGACGACTTTCTTTTATTATGATTAATTTATTATTAATTTCAGGCTATACCTGGTGGCTCTGCTCGCACGCCGAATGCGGCTAGCCCTTCGGTAGCAGCTTCAGTCGTAAGTTCGACCAACGGCTTGTCTACACCAAATCAGGCTGGTAATGAGAGTGCTTCGCCGTCCCTATCGCCCCGTCCAATGTCTCCTGCTCAAGAGCCAGCGCAATCAGCTTCTCAAAATCCGGTCGAACACTTGAGTCGCGGGCCAACTCGTTCTGGAGGCCGTAATATGCAAGATACCACCTTTTCGATCAGTGCTGATTATCCCAGTAAGTTTCTCATCCGTACAGTGTTAAAGTAGCAGTCTTTCAAGTCTCTTAACCATATTTTTTTCTTACTAACCTCTGAAACGTTTTTATAATTTTTTGCTTGCTTCCATCTTCTTTTTTTCGTGCAAAAACTTGCGAAACACTCCAAGATCCTGCAGATCATTCTGACGAAAAACGTAGTACGATTAAAGTGAAAGCACCGCCTGGTGGCCAATCTTCTGGCTTGTGGTAGAGGTAATGTTGCTCTTAAACTCTGTTTTCCCCGATATCCCCTTTCACTTTTTTATAAATGCAATCTGTTTTTTTTCAAGATCACATTTCAAAGTTTTTTGCCCTTGTTGATCTTTCAGACGCAGCCGTGAAAGAGGAGGAGGATAAATCTCGCAAAAGCTCCATTCAAGTGAAAGCTCCGCCTGGTGGAAAATCTTCCGGTCCTTTCTGGTAGACGACTGGACATTTATTTAAGTCTCCCTCAAAAAGCAAACAAAAATGAGATTGAGAAGAAGTGTGGCTTTTTGCCCTTTTTATTGGTTCCACCTTTGCAACAATGTTGAGATCTTATCTTTTTGTAATTTTTACTGTACGTTACCCCGACAAGGAGTTTGGAATCATTGGCATTTGTGTTTTTGGGTTTAGTCGTGTCTAGGTTAGCCCAGGCCCTTTTGCATTTATTACAAGCATAATTACTTCATGACGCTTAACTACTGGAGATCTGAGATGATGGAGGCAAAGTTGCGCACAGAATTTTGAGCCTTGCTATGCTATATATATCAAAGCAATTTAGGGAAGGGAAGAGAAAACGTGAAGCCCGGTTAGGTTTGCCAAATTCTATTAATATAGTCGTACCTTCTGAGGAGGATAAAGGCTTTTTGGGAAAGTAAGAAAAATAATGATATTAATTCAGCATCACTGCCGCTCTTCGTAACTTACAAAGACCTTGTAACCCTAATGTCAGTTTTGTTGAGTTTCCGCCTTTGTCAGTAGACGACTGTATTAACAATACACGGCTTACACAGCGATACCTGATGCGTCTGAATTTTCAATTTCGGAGTGTACGTACATTACGTACAGTACAACTGTATTTTTGTTACTGGAGAACTGAGTTTGTCTTTCTAGTATGTCACAATACACGCCTTATTATTCAGTAACCAACTATACGCTAATTTGGAGTGATTTTATGCAACATAATTCTGGTAGGATAATTGCTTTTGGGAGCAGCAAAAATGGTTCGCCTATTTCCCATAAGCGAAACATACAATTCCTACACTCACTGTTGTTGATAAGAATTAACTAAGTTTCTGCCTACCTAGAAGTATTGGGTGGATGAGAAACCCTGGCAACGATTTTATTTCTACCTACCAAAAAGTTTTTTTTTCAGGGCCGTAGTCAGAGGGG